>JAULCC010296025.1:0-12090 GCA_032358795.1 Nuttallia obscurata | reverse complement strand
ATTTTCATATTTCAAATGACATTCTCAATTTAGTAAACATCGCCTAAAAGGGCCTTACGATGGGGTCACATAATGGGATATAACCCCGGAACAAGCATGGTGACCTATATTTTTCTTTATGCCATTTTGTTTGGAAAGGATTGATTTTGATATGTGAAAAATTAAAAAAAAATCTGTCCGTTAGAACTTATTGTGATATACACCCTTAAACATTGCACATTTTTTACCTACTTGGAAATGTGTGCCTTTCAAGAATGACTGAAGACCGCATGGTCAATTCAGTGGTATAGAGTCCGCTCCCGGTGTGCGAGGTCGTTGGTTCAATCCCCGGCGGAGTCAAACCAACGACATTAAAATTGGAGGTTAGGGCTTTTTTCCATGGCGTTTATATTTTGGGTAATACAGCAATACGACTACTTCGTCGGATTATGCTCTACAAGAACAGTTTGAACGAATAATTACCCCAGTCAGTAAAGTGCAACACTTTGTTTTGTTAGTTTGATTTACGTCACTTTCTGCCAGCTATGGCTAATGGACGTCCCAGAGAGAGAGGGAAGCGGATACACATGACTCTTCTTTAGAGAACTATAGTTCTTTAACGTGCCCAGTGTATAGCACTGATACACGTGGGGGCTGAACCCCGGCGGGTCACTTTATCTTGAGACCGACAAACCAGTCGTAATGCTAACCCTTAATCCTGAGCGTCAAGGAGGGAAGCCATTACTACCATTTTTAAAGTCTTTGGTATGACCCGGTCGGGGATCGAACCCGCGGCCTCTCGCGCCCAAAGCGAACGCTCTACCACTTGAGATAACCGGGTAGAAAGTGCAACAGATTTAAAGTAAAATATTTCTATAGATAACACGATTACAAGTATTTCTACGCGCCGTTTTTTTTATGTTGGACCTTCAGAAGTAACGTTCTGCACCATGCCAAACCGCCGACGTGCTATGGGATTAAAGCCGTCCCAAATCGGAAGGGCGCGGTCTGGCCAGAATCGTACCATTGCCGTTTTACCTCAATTTCCTCACATTATGTTGAATTGTATTAAATTTTTTTAGATGGACGTTAGATTCATTGATACATTATAGTGGATCCTACACTCGTTGTCATTTCGTATCAATTTTAATAAAACTCTATCATGAAAAGGTTACCAAGCTCGCCTTTATCACATGACAATACAACAAGAGGTTACTAAGATTTTAACAATAATAAGATCTTATTGATTTTAAATAAATAGATAATCCAAATAAGTCTACGACGTCATATTTCGTCATCTATTTTACGTTATATTTGTGACGTCATTTCCCTTATACTACACATGAAACAGATAAAAATACGAACTCGTTATACTAACCCGGAGACAGGCGGTGTCATGTGATACAAAACTTTATCCCCAATTTTTTATTCTTTTATCAGCTGTGAATGACACCATGTCTAATTTGGCAACCACAATAAAAACAATGGCAGATGACATTGTTGGAAAACTGAATGCGGTAAGCATATTTCTTATTAAGCATACCTCTAAGTAAGCATATCTAGATATGTAGGCATAGATCTATCACTAAGTAAGCATAACTCTTAATAAGCTAAGTTAGCATATCTGTCAGTAAGCATATTTCTAAGCAAGCATATCTATATGTATGCATTTCTCTAAGTAAGCATATTACTAACCAAGCATATCTCTCAGTAAGCATATCTCTTAGTAAGCATATCTCTATGTATGCATATCACTAAGTAAATATATCTCTAAGTAAAAATATTTTTATGTATGCATATATCTAAGTAAGCATATATCTATGTAAGCATATTCAAAATAAGTTTAGATACGCTACACGGAACGTTTCTGTTTTATAATTGATAATAGCTGTTTTGCATTCAGTTGACCAAGCCAATGTATTTGGTTCATTTTCTTCATTACAATGACATTTTTTGTGATAATTATAATTTATTACCTCGTTTTACTACATATTTGAGTTGCCCATCGATTGTGTTACTACGGAGTTATTTATATTACTCGTTCAACGAGTACACAATTACACTTACTTTAGTGTGGTGCATTTCACTTTTAATAATATTTAGGTTTTCTAAACTAAAGTTGTATCGATACATATGTCCACGTTTTCAGGTTTCAGTAACCTGCGTGCCCTGAAGGGGAGAAAATAGTCAGTTACTCCCCTTTGACACTCTCTCTGAACGTGTAGGTCCTACTAATTGGTTTCCTCAAAATGTATCCCTATTTTATTGCACTGTATCGTTCGCTTTCGCATTCTTTATGTTGGATTAAAACTATCAAAAACTTTCAGATATTTAGTCATCAAGCAGTGCGTTCATATGCGCTAAACTTTGTTTTTAAAATATCATTTTTAATAACTATAGTTATTCAAAATAATGATTTTCAAGTCGCTTACATCTATATGGTAAACAGCGGTAAAGACAAAGGTTTCCAACTAGAACGACCTTATTTTTTGTTCTACTTTGGTCTTTATCTAACAAGGGAGATAATGTTTTATTAACGACAGTCGCTAATTGCCGGAAAACCTCATTTCGCTATCTTATTATACCTTCAGAGTGTCAACACCCAACCGATTAGAAATGATTTAAAAGATTTCTATTCCATGCTGCAGGCCTATGATGTTTACAGGTTAGTAGTATAAAGGTTCCTTTATGAAGGTCAAGACAGTCATCTCTGATGGCAGTGGGCTGCGACACTAGTGGTAAAATGATTCTGATTTGGTCATGCTAGCTGAAAAGTTACTTTGATGACAAAGCCAATCATTTTATATCTCAAACCGATTTTACGAAAGTTTTCAGCTTGAGCTAAAACAAAGGGTAAACTCCTTGAGATTCCGCTTATTTGAGCTTCTAACAAATGTATGTAGCTAAACTTAATAACTCGACTGAAGGCACATTTCTATTGGTCTGATATTTTGACAGGATTGTTTTTCACATTGGAAATGTAGCTGTTTACATATGTTATGGATGAACACGAAAACAGTAAATTACAGATTTTGTTCTATGTACGCAGTTTTCAACGAATAATAATTGACTGATTAAAACCAAGTAAATGGACACAACTGGTTTCGAATCCGCAACTTCCTGAGGACAAGGTGGACACTCTGTTCACTACAGCAGTGACTCTCAGAAATGCAGCAACGATTCCTATTTGTTGGTATTTGTATTGTACACTCACGTCTTGTATTGAAATCAGACATGTTTCTTCTATTCAAGTCGGAGCACTACCTTTACTTTGTTTTATATTTCAGGTTGTACTTAGGCTATGGTCTTACAGGCTTGTTCACTGTGATCGTGGCAATAGCCCTACTGGGCGTGTGTTGCGGTTGTCTGGGCCATGACCGCGACAAACTGCCCACAGAACGTGGATGTATGTCAAATTGCGGTGGCACCCTTCTGATGGTGTAAGTTTGACAGCAAAATTATTCGTCTATAGAAACATTTTCAAATACTTAATAGATTTTGAAGCGTCAAAGTGTTAAATTGAGAGCAATACATAGTTGACGGCTTGCGTTTTCACGTGAAGACTGCTTGAATATAGAATCCACTCTCATTATAACGAAGTTCAAGGTAAATGTCAAATAATTCAAAGTTCGACTTTAACGTACATGTATACGTATATTACGCGATATTACTTCATGTAAAAAATGCAGTGCATTGTTCAATTTACAATATTTCTCTTTTTTGTAAAAATGCATAGCGAGATATTTAAAACACAACTAAAACCTGCTGTTAAATTTCCTCGTTCTTTCACCAAGCTTCATATGTTTGTACTCCGTTTGAGTTTTGCCCCACCACTTTTATTTTCAGTATGACTACACTTGCTAATATACAGAAAGTATTAATATACCAGATCAACAGTTCACAAAATCTTTTTATATGGTATTAAACTATTTCTTTCTTACAATAAACCAAGGCGAAAGGGAATAAAGTCGATCGATGACATTTTTTGTGTATTTTGAATTTTAAAACGACTCTTTGACACTATTTCAGTCATATCGCGACGTCAAGCTCATAACAAGTGGAGGAAGACACCGGGAGACCTCTGTGCGCTATTTCAGGCACAGGGCGCACCCGGGTAGAACCACCGACCTTCGGCAAGCCAGTATGAAGGATTGCTCACTTGAAAAATACGAAATGCCCAGAATGGAATTCGAACCCGCAGGGTGAGGGGCTGATAAAATGCAAGTCAAGGACTATAACTACTCGGCTAAATTCCATCCTTCTGTCAAATAAAATTTGGATGTCGCAGTCATCTTTCTTGCGTATAATTATTTGAGTATATTTTCAGACCGGTCTGTTTGATGTTTCTTGTTGGATCGTTGTTGATGCTCCTGACAACTTTAACGTTCACCGTTGGTGGAAATATGGAGAAACTGTGTCAACCAATGATTGATCTGTCTATATTTACTGATGTATGTACGAATAGTTTACACACAGTTAACTTATGTTTTACTATATTAATTCACTATGCACAAATCATTTCTTGACTTGTTTAACCCCTTTACTGCCTTACCCCGAGTTTTAGGTCATATGCAAACAGCTCGAATCCGGATGAGACGCCGAGTAACGCTCATTCGGATTCAAGCTGTTTGACACTCAGCCAATTGTTTTGGCAAAAATTAAGGTAATATGTGAAGTTGAAATAGGGGAGACGAAATACTGCGCATGCGCGGTATTGCTTTCGACAGTGGAGATGTTAAATTTACAGACGTATGTCCAACAAATGATACATATGTCAGTGTACAACTAACGTGTGTAGACTGAATGGTTATCATTTGACATCCTTGTTTATACTCACTGACATTATGTACACACAGTGAACCATTGATATCTATAGCCTTCTATATATTTACTGACGGATTTACAAACCGACTTGCCTATATTAACTGACGTATGTCCACAAATGATGTCCGGATAGCGCAGTGGTAACGCGCACGCTTCTCCCCAATGCATCCCCGGTTCAATTCCCGACATGGGTTAATATGTGAGAGGGATCTGTAGTGGTCTCCCGTCCGGACATGTAGGTTTACTGCGGGCTCTGCGGTTTCCTCCTATAATAAAGACCACAGGAACGCCTCCGTCCGCGCCAAGGAGAGTGATTAATAAAAGTTGTAAGAACTTGGTTGGCTATTAAAGTATATATATATATGAATACAATATAAATCATAATACTAATAAATAAACTAAATTATACACATTTCTATATCAACTGACGTATGTACACATATTACGCACAATAGCGTCTAAATGAAGGACGTATTACTCGTTCGTACAAAAAGATACATGCCTTTTCGAAAGCTTTTCTATTAAATGTGTTGTTGGCAAACTGTTCTGGCTTGTATTCTTAGAAAATACTGATTACATCGTTGGTAATGAGAGGTAATTAACGTTTATGGTTATTTTGGATTTAACTGGAATGGACACGTAATTTGCAATCAAAATATCAGTTTTGCCTAAGACACACAACGATCAGCGATCCTTCAATTACAAGCCCAACTCTGCGACAATAACTGGCTGCCGCGCGTTACTACGTTTCCTATCGTTAAATATATACACCAGTCATTCTTTTTATGGTTTTAACATTTAGCCTGCTAAGGGCGATCGTGGTGGAATTTGCGAACAGCTTGGATCCAGATTTGACGCCGAGTAACTCGGTGTTACTTGGGATCCAAGCTGTTTGATTCTCGGCCAGTTGTTTCTCAAAATATTGGGCGATTCTGATTAATTTCAAAACCTGCTAGGGAGACGACAGTTTAAGCAGACGGCAATTTTTCAGAGGCTAAGGGTTTACGACACTTGTCTATAGAATTCGACATTAGCTGTCATTCTTACAACCATTTTACACCAGCGAAATTCCATCAAACAAAGCACTTTAAACAACTTTCTCAAGTATGGAAGGTTTAAAAAAATTAAAATGTTCAAACTTAAAGAAAACTAACTGGAAAGATATGTATTTCTTTCTTTGTTTGCTCGGCAGTTTGTTGACGCAGGTAGACTTCCAGGAATGAGCCTTGGAGAGCTGATGTTTAAAAACTCTTCCTACAATTTGAGATACTATGACCTTCTTCTGTAAGTAGATATAATAATTTTTACCTTTTAAAAATTCTGATCAGCAAATAAATAAGATATGTAATATACAAAATTGGACTTTGTCAGTATAGATTTCGTGAAATTATTAATTTCCGTATGGACTTAAATCTTGTCGTATTAACGGTAGTACATATCCACAGAGTCCAATCTATTAGATAAGATATGTATTTTTTCAGAAGCAACGCAATCTGTCCCTAAAAATTCAACAACTTCATATGGAAAACCTTAAAACACTATATTAGATTGATATATGTATTCCTTTTGGCATGAACGATATCAATAAATATCATGGATAATTTATATACTTCACGTTTCGCTAGATGAAAGTCATATTTGGTTATGCCGTCTTACAAAATGCAAATGTCTTCAACATTCTTTAATCATTGAATTATATGTATCTGCATATTTCATTCAGTTTAAGTGTTCTTGCAATTGTCAAATAAAATGTTTTTGCCTGAGGCATGCAATGGGTTTATATAGACATTAGTGCATACTCGTGACTGCTTATGCTATTACAGAGGCTGTCGAGCAAATAAAGCGGCGTTCAAGTTGCTTGGTCTGGATAACATGCTAGACCTGGAAAAATACCTAAACCACTCACAGGTAGGTTATCCGGGTACCTCATTCAGTCGCAACAGTTGTCTCCCCTGCTTATTTGTATCAACCTTATTGTAAAACAAACCCAGAAGTTGGATAGATATTTTATGTAATTCAATACATGTATATGATAAAGATATAGAAATATATGTAAGAGAAGGTGTTATGAGTTATTTTGTTATTTGGAAGTCACTTTAAAGTGACTGCACTCCAGAGTTGGTTAAAGAAAATTCAAAAGTTTAAAAACAATCTGCCAAAGTTTGTAAATATGAAAATAGATCTAACATAAATGTATAAGGTTTCAGGATGAAAGTCTCTTGAGTTATTGTGAATTTTTCACATAAAGTCACTGAAACCACTCATAAAACGTCAATAGCGGGACTAACGGGGTAAGTTTTAGAGGTTTCTAGTTTTGAGTAGTTTTTGTAATTTTTATCACAAGTATCAATGCCAATCACAGTGCAATCATGTTTCCTGAATATATCTCAATATTTGCAAATTTTTCTAGATATTCGATATCATAGGCCATATTTGGAGTGCAGTAGCTTTAATGGACACGAGCAAATTATATAGCGATGACCGTTAGCGGTTAAATACGTGTTTGTTTCTAAGCAACAGGGTTCTTCAAATAAACTGTGCCGACCTTTGTTGGTTTATTATAAATATATTCACCCAATAATAAATTAAGAAAATGTAAATAAAATCCGCTGTCTTTATTTCATTATGTCGGCCACTGTTTGACATATTTTGATTTCATATTGTTGTGTACGTAGTTTTTGTTTTGTTTATTTATTTGGAATTTAACGTCGCTTTAACAGTATTTCAGTAATACCGCGATGTCCAGTATATTATAGGTGGAGAAAGACCCCGGGGGACCCCTGTGCACTTTTTCAAGCACAGAGCGCACCCGAAAAAACCCACTGACCTACCACAGGCCAGCTGGAAGGCTTCCTCGCTTGAAAAATCCCATGTGCACAGATCGGGATTCGAACTCACAGCGGTGAGGGATTGAGTACGTTGTGTATTTACTTAGTAAAACTAAAACTTATTTTGCAATCTTCTAAATAACCATTAAATTGGTCAATAGATCTATACATTCTTCACTCGTCTGTCTTTCAGTATTTTCATGATTTTATAACTTTTTGTAATATATTTTATTGTATTTTTTATGTAGATCTATACCTATATGATAAGGTTTTATGAATTCGTAACAATTTTCACACACATACTAATTCTTATTAATCATGTCGTAGCAGCATTTGATAAATATAAAATATGATTTAAGAAGAGAAAAGGAAAGAATATGGACAAGAAAAGGGGAAGGAATATAGTAAAGGGAATACATATTTATTCATGATATCTATCATATCAACGATAACTTAAAATTTAACCAATGTCTCGTCTTCTTATAGTGAATGTTTAATCCGATTTCACATATGACTTTATCATAACCAATTGTCTGTCACAAATGAAGCTTACGATGTACAACCATAAGCGATATAAATTCTTTCATTTGCCCCTCAGTACACATCGACCTTGACCAGCGACTTGTCCGGTGCGACCTCTATAGACTTGACCAGTTTTTCGATACTGACCCCTGATATGGAAACGGCCCTTACGGACCTACAAAACTCTGGACTCAGCAGTATCGACTTCGTGTCCATCAACAGCACGGTAAGGAAGCTGTAATATTTTATTCACACTTCTAAACTTGACGTTTTCATAAAACATGGAAGATTATTCAATATTTGCATCAAACATGAAAGCTATATATATTCAGCCAGCATATGTTTAACCCAACGCTATATATTCGTATATGACGAAAATTTAATGATCCTCTCATGGTGCGGAATACAGAGATACTTTTTATGTAGGAACAATCTTAAATACAACTAAGGCACATTTCGTTGAAGCATAATTATGATATTCATTTACGATTTCTCCTGGAAGTTTTCTTTTACTTTTTGTTGTTACATTACGATACATACATACATTTTGCTGTTGTTGATGTATCATTGTAGTTAAACCAAAACCTGACGAGTATAGACTTTGCGGCGACAATCACGGCTATGGAAACAATTAGGGACAGTTGCAGCGGAGTGGCATATGTAAGTTGTATAATTATTCTTAATTTTAAAAACAGACTGAGCACGACTTAAGAATAATGTACCACGCGGCATATATAGTAAAACCACCAAATTAAAGTTAAAAAAAAGCAGAATTAGAAAGGGAATTAAGTTGATCAAGCAAAGCGCGACAGGTCTCTCATGAATAAACCTTTATGTAATAGTGATTTGTTTTATACATGTATATATAATATTTAGACATGTTAAATAATGTATAGAAATTTCATTCAAAAACTGATCATGAAAAATTTCAAAATATGTATAATGATTGATCCTGTAGCGACAGAAAAAACACTAAAGCAGCGAAATTTGCTTTACTTTTTGCAGACAAATTGGAACAATGATATCACCTCCATGCAACAAATACAGACCGTTGACTATGTAGCATTACAAACAGCCCAGGTAAGAAACAAACGTCAGCTCGACATATCCAGTTTACATCAAACAACAGCTCGACATACCCGCTTTACATCAAACAGTAGATCGACATACCAATTGTACACCAAACAACAGCTCGACATACCCGCTTTACATCAAACAGTAGCTCGACATACCAATTTTACATCAAACAACAGCATACCACTTAACATAAAAATACCCACTCGACACATCCACTTAACATAAAAAAAAACACTCGACATACCCACTTTACATAAAACAACAGCTCCAAATACCCACTTCACATCAAACAATAGCTCGAAATTCCAATATCAGATCAAACGCTTGACATACCGTCGTTACATTAAACAACAACTCGACATGCCCATATCACATCAAACAATAGCTCAGTATACTCATACATATTATAGCTCGATATGTCCATTTACACCAAACGACAGCCCGACTTGCCAACAAAACAGCCAAAAACAGCTCAACATATCCACTTTACATCAAACAACAACTCAATATCCTCACTTTACATCAAACAACAGCTCGACGTGCCCATTAACATTAAACAACAGCTCGACATGGCAACATAACATCAAACAACAGCCCGACATGCCAACATATGTATACTCTTTTTGAGCACAAGACAATTTAAATGTCCGTGAGCATATATATGATATACATAATGTTTCAGACATTTCACATTTTATGCTTAATACATGCTGCTTATATTGCAAAATCATTTAAATCATTTATTAGAGTTCAGAAATAAACATAAGAAATAATATTTTTCTTTCTTACTTGTACTATGTACAGTACTTATTGCATGCTGTTTTACGTACTGGCATCATTAGAAAGACCTGTGCAAAATGTTATTAAAAGACATTAGAACACGCCTATCTCACTTCAAACAATAGCTCGACATGCCCCTGTAACGATGTGATAAAGATATAAAACAATTTTTTCCATTCTAATCAGGAATTCGGTTTTTGTCCAATGAAAAACGTCAATATGTTATGCACGCGTGTCGGTATAATATGAATATATCAGAAGACAAACAACTTTTGATAACAACATGTTAAGAAATAAATAGCTTCTGCATTTCTTTTGTTAATTGTAATTTTTATTTTAACGAGTTTGCGCGGGACTTAAATACAGAATTATAAGTATCGTAGGGCAAACTCTGAAAACCCATAAATGTAACTTTGCGATAAAAAGAAAGTTTTGATAAGCTTTAACAACATTGAAAAGAAGACTCGGTAAAATGGATAGGTTGTTAATGGAGACGGTGATCTAGTGGTAATACGCAGGTCTAAAGACCAAATGGTCCTGAGTTCAAATGCAGACCGGGCCGTCGGATTTTCTGGGCAGAAAATAAATTACATGTGCCTCACTCCACCCAGGTGTACAAATGGGTACCTGTGAAGGTGTAAGCCAATGTGCCGTGGCTGCAATCTGCGCCAAGTGTTAACGGCCGACCTATAACCTGTTGTTAAGGGTTACAATATGTAAAGCACCTTTGTTGAGTGTATGTCCAGTATGCTATATAAATGTGGTATAAAACGTGCAGGAAAATTGACCATATCATATTGACAGATAATGATCATGTGATTCTGTTAATCCTTTGCTGCAAACAGTGTCCTCGTGAAGCTGTCCTTGACATCTCACAAACCTTAACATTAATAAAGAAACGTTCGCATCACGAATCCTCTTAACCCGTTAATTACTTGGTATCAGCCATGCTCGTTGTTATGTTAACGTGTCCAAAGTCATACCATATCTTACAGCATTGCATCCCACGACAAAGAATATGATTAATCCAATGTTTGTTTCAGAGTAATCTGATAAGTTCGATGGCAATTTTAGAGGGACTATTAAGTGGACTGGACGTAAGTATAATTTAAGAAATTATATCTTTAACCTTGAGAGAGAGAGAGAGAGAGAGAGAGAGAGAGAGAGAGAGAGAGAGAGTGAGAGGGAGAGAGAGAGAGAGAAAGAAAAAGCGAGAGAGAGAGAGAGAGAGAGACAGACAGACAGACAGACAGACAGACAGAAGCAGATAATGACAGACAGAGAGACGGGAGAGAGAGAGAGAAAGAGAGAAAGAGAGAGAGAGAGAGAGAGAGAGAGAGAGAGAATGAGAAGTTCTGTTTATCTATACATTGTTACCAATACCTTTTCCTTTTCCTTTTCCTTGAAGTTCTTTCGAAAGTGACTAATGTGAATGAGCCTTAGAAATACCCTTCCTAACAAATTACAATTACGAGATAACTATAAATATATACTGACAATGTTTTTGGCAACAAAAGATAAACGTCCCTGTATTTATAACTCACTGCAATTGAGTTCCAAGAAAAGATAAGATAACATTTTACGTTTCATTCGCACCAGGTTTTTACGTACTCGTAAACAAGGATGAGGAATTCCTGTCAGCATCAATAAATGACTAATTAATGTTTATATGTAGCCTGGACATGAATCCAGGAGTGTGCATTCATACACGTTGATAAGTATGATTTAAATCTGAAGTCAGCTTATAATTTTTATTTTGTTATGTTCGTAACTGTTTTATTTTGAAAGATGGATTTACGAAGTTTGAAAAAAAAGCTAAAATAAATATCGGCCGTTGTGCTAATTGTTAGGCTAAAGCAGTTTTTAAGATAACGCGTCAAATGTGCACATATTTGATATTTCAGCCCATGGAAAATTCATGTATCTTTAAATTCACCTTAAATCTAAAAATGCGCTTGTATTTTCCAGTTCATATTTCATATCACACCATAAGACAATATTCGACATAATCAAACAGTAATAAATTCAAAAGTCGTTTGAATTACCTCCCCTGACTAAAACAACTGATATCTTAAAGATT
>JAULCC010295916.1:0-12091 GCA_032358795.1 Nuttallia obscurata | reverse complement strand
TGGAAGGCTTCCTCACTTGAAAAATCTGAAGTGCCCAGACCGGGATTCCAACCCACAGTGGTGAGGGACTGAGAGATGGCAAGTCAACCACTATAACCACTCAGCCATGGAGGCCCATCGACTGATCAAATTAATTTAACAAACTATGTAGAGTGTCACCTAAGGAACACACACACCAAATTATTTTCAAATCTGGCCAGTAGTTTTTGAGGAGAAGATCCTTAAAGATTTTCCACTATGTTGCCATGGCAACCAAAGTTCTGCATGGAATCAAATTCTTTGAATAACTTTGAAAAAGGACCACCTAAGGAATATTTCAGTACAGTTTTATTAAAACAAGCTAAGCCATTTAGGAGGAGATGTCGTTTGAAGTAATTGTTGACAGAGGAACAGATGGACTGACAGCCGGACGCCCGACGATGACAAATCACAATACCGTAAATTGGGTTATTTTGGCCTTAGTTTTTAATTTTCCTATTTGGCCACCTTTGTCAAGTGGCGAAAATTTCATGCACCAATAAAAGCCTTGGGTGAAACAAACAGTTGTTTTCACACTGTAACATTCGCCACACATATAGCATATTTTTATGTAATAATCTGAGTGAAGGTAAACATCAATGATTTGTTTAATGATTGTGTGTTGCATTGTAAGAGTGTTTGCTGTTAAATACAGGTGTTATACACAAAGAAGTCATATATTTCTTAAATTTATGTCTTGCTCTTATAAAATTATATTCCAATAAATATGCATTAAATCCAGACATCTGTTCTATTATTTTACGGTTTCGTATCTGAAATAGGATTTGTCCAAAATATAGGTACTATACCATGATAGAAACAATTTCTATGTGTAAGTTTCCTTTGAGTACATGTTTTGATATTCAATATCTATGAATTTATTTACTCAAGAGATTATTTTGATTGACTATATCAAATAGAATTACTTTTTTAATGGAATCAGAAATATGACAGATACACTGCTGCGTTGATTATATTTCGGTATGTTTCTACAGTGATGCAAAAATGAAATTCATCCGAAATTATCGGCATAGCATATCAGTGGTTTCGTGGATAATTTACAGGCTCATTTAAATAAGGTAGCTTTTTGAATTTTTGTCACTTAAATGGTAAATGGCCAAAATTAGACTGGACAATATATAACACTAGACTTTTGGGCAAAAGTGGCCAAAATATCTGAACGCCAAATATCCCAGTTTATGGTAGCTCATCCTGAGACTAGCCTATGGCTCAGGTGAGCTAATAAACTAAAACACGTGTGAAGCTACACACTTCCTACATACCAGAACTGCCATCTTTCCCTGATACGTCTTTAGATGTAATTATTTCTAACTCAATGCATTTTCTCAAGGCATCATCTAGTCTCGATTTAAGATCTATAGCATCCTTCACACTGTCTTGGTCAGCTCCATTTTTAGACATCACCTTTAAAAAGAATCACTCAATCAGTATGAACACTTCTATTAAAACTATATTTCAATAAAATGTACCTAGAATATATCAATTGGTCAATGTAAAACAGAATATTCATTAAATTGTTTCAAAGTTTGAGAAACTGCTGTCTGTCTGAGAAAATGATGCCAAATATCCCTTGAATTTTTTACCTACAAGTTTCCTCTGCTAGTAAATTTATTCATACTCCTGGGGATACACAAAACACAATTTCTAAGTCATAAAGGTAAGTTATGTTCAAAGACTCTCCCCAAAAAGTGTTCATGTAGGGACTACTGAGAGAAAGAGGGAAAATTGCTATTATTATATAGGTCATCTGATTGAACTTACCTGTATCCATTTTTTAACACTGGGTATATATTTTGTCTTTACAAGTTTGTACTGCTCTCTTAATCCCTGAATGATTGCTTTGTTATCCTCTGTTTCTTGAAGTTTAGACCTAGAGTCTTCCACTTCAACAGTTATATTAAATTTATGAGAAAACAGACCTAGCTCCTGTCTAAATGCTCGGTTACTATCGTCAACAACTGTTTCAAATTCATCATCATCATCATCCTCTTCTTGCTCTTCCTCCTCCTGTTCATCAACTTCATTTCTACCTGTTACATCAGATATATCACTTTTTTTAACCTTGAAATCATCATCATTTTCACATCTGTGCTTTTCAGATTCTGCAGTTGTGGCACTATTTGAGAGGCTGTTAGCACTATTTTCAAGCTGATGTTTTCTCTTTTGTAAAAAAGAACAAGAAGTAAGTTTTTCTTCCTCTTCTCCGGCAGACCTACTTCCTGGAGAGCTTATTTTGTAATCTTTAGAATGCACCCCTGTTTCAACATCACTAGATTTACCACAAGTGCATTCATGATGTCTAGAATCTTTACAGTCATTTTTATCTGCTTCTTTCCTCATAATATCTGTCACACTAGTTACACTTGGGTCAGATGCCCTGGAGCAAGTCACACTGCCGACATTAGAAGTAGATGGCTGGTCAGTCACACTTATGAAAAAATCATCAGGATGCGGCATCAGTAGCTGAATACTGTTTTCAATCTCAGTTAAGCACAGCTCCATGTCCACACGGACATCTGAAATTAAATACCGGTACATGGCAAATTTTATGTGTGGATTATGCAACATTTAACAGTTCTTGTCTATATATTTGGTAAAAAGTATTCAAAAACAGGAGTAACAAAATACCCTCTTCTGAAGAAGACAGAAAAAACACATGTAAAAACAAACATCTTAAAAAAACGCATGACAATGATGACAGATGTTGCTCTTCAGTTATCATGAAAATCTGTTTAAAGAACACATATATTGATAAGTACACTAATTATATAATTCACTTTTGATAAAGTTTGAATGGATATCACCATCTTTTAGTTATCAAAGGATTAGTATATGTGAGGGTTTTGTGGTTGTCATTGATCATTTAACATGTATTTTCCGGTGTACTACATATTCTTTCTGCACTAAGGACTACAAAAATGTCTCTACTTATACTACTGTGAGTAATTATTTGAAATGCTACAAGCTTCACAAGAACTGTTAAAGGAGTAAAGCCTAAAGCCTTTGGCAGAGCTCAATATTAAACATTATTCAAAAGCACTTTTTCAATACCAGTATCTAAGAAAAAGAATGCTACAACATTAGATCAAATCCTTATGGACATTTTGGAACATGACTCTTTATCTTAATGGTCTACTTATTATCACAAAGCTCATGACAGGTTGTCACAAACCCCTGTTACTAGTGGTGTATAACTGTAGGTTTGTGGTGGGTCACCTCCACACTTATCATAAGGTATCAAATTGACAAAGACTTCAGTTTTACTACTATTTAATAAGAAAATAATCCTTTTGCCATTAAAACCCTCTGAACTGCTTTCAAAGTTCTTATCATGTTATTTATCATGTATGGAGCAGGATACAAACTGAGAGATTTAAGAGTAAATTGGCAAAAAAAAAAAAAAAATTCAATTCAATTCACATGGTCTTAATGATGGGGTATTTCAATAGTAACAAAATAAAGAAATTGCCTTTTGCAGCATAATAACTGATTTCAATTAATTTACAGGACCTTTTTTTCTTTAAAAACAAATGTATTATTGTTACAAACCCGTCTCACTGAAAATCTCAATTTTTTGCATGCACATATAGGATTTCTACACAATTCCAAACCCTAAGGTTCCCTCTTGTATTACAAAAATTGAAAATTATTTTTCTTTTTAACTTAAAGTTAAAAAGAAAATTATTTCATCAATGATTAATGTTACATCATTTGTAAGATTTTTTTTAATGGAAGCCATACATTAATAATGGAAATACCATAAAAAACAGTGTGGAAATATACATTTAGGAATACCTTCACAAATGACATATATATTGCACTTACCAGTATGATAAATTTTTTCATACTTTTTATATGACAAAGCAGTTTCTTAAGTACTTTACCTTTCAATTCTGTAAGAACTTTATCAATCTTAATCTTTCTATTCTCAGCAAGTTTCCTTTCCGCTTCTTCTTTTTGCCGACGTTCAAGTTCAGTTCTAGCCTGTATACCATCAAAGTCCACCTGTTGAATATAGAGGTCCAAGTATGTTAATAATAGAGAACCTGACAACAGCAGTCATGATGAGCAATTTTTATCACTGAAAAAGTATGGTCCATCGTTTTTAACCCCTTTAACCCCTATAACGGCAGCCAGGTTGACTGACCAGCTTTGTATTAGTAACATGTTCTTGAGAAACAAACAAAAGAAAAAATGAAAAAATAAAGCCTATTATTATAAAAAAAAGGATGGTCACAGACCACATGTCTGTCACAATAGTAAAATCACACTGTTATCATAATGGAAGTGTGAAAAGGCCACATTTTCATCCTAATTTTGACCAGAATGTGTGACCTTGACAATGTAGCTATAGACCTGCTTCTTGCTTGAGACACATTGTTTTATTACTAACAAATGTGACAAGTTATTTGAGATTCTTTCAATCAGCAAGGAAGTTACAGCCCGGACAAGGCTTAGTCTGAAATTTGACCTTTAACCTAAATTTGTTAACTTGACTTGGTAGGTAGAGACCTGGTTATTGTATAAGACACATTGGTTCATGGCAGTGAACAACTGTGACAATTTATTTGAATATCCTTCAATCAGCAAGGAAGTTACAGCCAAGTCAAGCCTTTTTAGTCAGAAATTTGACCTTTAACCTCAATTTGTAAACTTGACCTAGTAAGTAGAGACCTGGTTATTGTATGGGGCACATTGGCTCATGACAGTGAACAAGTGTGCTATATTATTTGAAAACCCTTCAATCAACAAGGAAGTTACAGCCCGGACAAGCTTTTTTAGTCTTAAATTTGACCTTCAATCTCAATTTGCGACCTTGACTGGATAAATAGAGACCTGGCTATTGTATGTGAAAAATTGGCTTATGACAGTGAACAACTGAGCCAAGTCTTTGATAATCCTTCAATCAGCAATGAAGTTGCACACACATACTTTCAACAGATATTTGGACAGCTATGTCTAGCTCCCTCACAGAAGGGCTCAGCAAAAACATGATTTGGAAACAAGAAATAAAATTTCACACCTTTTTGCATGTTTTCAGGAAATGATATCCTAGTGACAATTTCTTATAAGCTTCTCCATACTTCTCGTGCCATTGTTGAATACTTTTATAAGCCATATTTTTCATGGTTTGAGCAGCAAATACTGGAGGTGGTAATGGGTTATCTTGGTCAGTCCCTGTAGATGGAAAGAAAAGTTTTAACAATTTAAAACAAGAGGATCATAAAAGTCTTGTAATCTTGTTAACCTGAAATTCCCTACTTGATTAATTCAATTCAATTTTCAATTGGCAATATCGACATGTTATGTCATCACAATTTTTGTATGTATGTTAGAAACAGTATTTTGCTATATTGTATGGATGGAAACAAATATCTGGATGTAAGTTTTTCCACAGAATATCTGGATATCATATTATTCCACTAATATAAGTGACATATTGACAAAAAGTGGGTATGTACACAGTAGTCGATATGAAGTGAAAGGCACAGTATTTACTGTATCAAAATGCAAGCTCTAGCGAAACATGGAAAAAGTCAATTAACAAAAAAAGGGATATCCTGATAGTATTCAGATATTGAAACCGAATATCCAACTACCAATTTCCCAATAAGTGCCATCCCTATTGTATAATATTGTGATTCTTTTGTTCTCTATATACATGATGGAATAAAGATAATGCTTGCAACTGAAGTTAAATCTTTCAAAATGTTGAAATCTAAAACAAAATAAAGCAGGATAAGCCAATATAATACGAAAAATGATAACTTCTTCATTAGCCTTGAAGTTTATTCTGGAAAAAGATACCTTTTTTATATGCCCATCTGAAAGATGGTCGTTTAATGTGAAACCCTGCAGTGGGCGGCTCAAAATAGCTTCCGGATATCTTCAGTTCTGCTTGACGTATGCCAACCAAATTTTATAATTTACTTCTTTATCATACAGGGAAGAAGCCTATTGATTTTAAGTCCGGTTTAATTATTTTTCCTGGAGTAATGCCCCTTTATGGACTGAGATTATTGAAAAATGGGGGTTTCCGGATGATAACTTTAGTTCTGATTGACCTAGATCAACCAAACTTCATAATTAGCTTTATTAGCAAACATGGAAAAATCCTATTAAATTTGGGTCTGGTTTTATTATTTTTTTCCCTTTATGCCCATGATGGGACTTAAATAATTGAAAAATGGAGGTTTCTGGATGATAACTTTAGTTCTGCTTGATCGAGGTCAGTCAAACTTCACAATAAGCTTTATAAGCATACAGGGAAGAACCCTATTGAGATTTTTTCTGGAGTTATGCCCCTTTTTGGACTTAGCTTATTGAATAATGTTACACGCCCATCTGAAAGATCTACAGGAATATACAGGACTAAATATATGGGGGCTAATATACGAGCTACAGGAATTGAAACAGTGTCTAAGGAAGACTTTGGAGGAGTGTCAATTATTACAGTGGGAGATCTCTTCCAGTTAAAGCCTGTCAAAGATTCCTTCATCTTTGAACCATCTCGTGATAGCTACATGCCACTTGCTACTACTTTATGGGAGGGGCATTTCAGAATGTATGAACTCAGACATATCATGAGACAGCAAGACTGCAAACCATTTGCAGAACTGCTGAATAGACTGGGAGAAGGCAATCATACTTCTAAAGATGTTAAACATTTACAGACATGTTCTGTGACTCAAAAAGATGTAGATCACCCACGTCAAGACCAGCATTTGTTCACAACAAATGATAGAGTGAAATTACATAATTATTCAATTTTGTATTCTTCTAATAAAAAGGTTTATGAAGTGAAAGCTGTGGACAGAGTAGTTGTAAGTTGCAGTGAAAACTTGAGAAAAACAATCCTTCATACATTTGCACCGAAAGACATTGCACAGTTACCTACATCACTTGATTTGGTAGACACTGTTTAAGTTTTACAACAATTGCGAAACAAGTTCGTACAACTTATATTAATCACTCTCATTGGCCTGGATGGAGGCTTTTGTGTGGTCTTTTTAAGTGCAGGAGGAAACCAGAGTACCCAGGGAAAACCTACGTGTTTGGACGGGAGACCACTACAAAACCCTCTCACATACTAGCCCTGGCCAGGAATTGAACCGGGTAGAAGACTGTGTGTAGGATCTGACTATCAACCTTGATACTGAAGATGGACTCACAAATGGAGCCACTTGTACTATCATGAAAATTGAGCTGAAAGACAGTAAACCTGCTGGTCTGGTTTGGGTGAAATTTCAAGACAGAACTGCTGGTTATAATTTACATAGATGTACAAAGCATCCACATCATTGTGATAGAACATAGACTCCAATATCCCCTATATCCCGTGAGTTTTCAGCTGGATACAAGGGTGCCGCCCAACTGCTGCAGCAAAGACTATACACAGATCACATGGGGATACCTTGATACAGCTGTAGTAGATTTGCCATCTTCTCTTAAGGTTGACCACATACACTATGTGGCAATGAGCCGAGTTACTAGCCAGAAAGGCCTTAAAATCTTAAATCTACAACCTGATAAGATTTCTGTGAACAGCAAAGTCAAGAAGCAAATGGAAAGATTAAGACAAGTAAAGCTTGAACCTAGTTTACAGTTATCGGCATTCAAGATAGCCTATCTAAATACTAGATCTCTCCACCGCCATTAGGAAGATGCCATTTGTGATTATAGTCTTACCTGTTGTGACCTCCTTGGCTTCTGAGAAACCAGATTCACAAATCAGGACAAGGAGGAGGACACCAGAATTGATGGCTTTCACCGATACAGACAAGACTCTGTTGCAACAGTAGCACAAACAGTCAGACTTGCCCATGGCTTAGCTGTATACAGTAGATCTTTATTTTCACAAACCTACCCGACAATGTATCCAAGTACCCTATAGAGATGGCATTAGTTGAAGTACAAGAAACTAAATTGTGTTCATCTACAAATCTCCGGCAACCCCAGTATCTAGCCTAGTTGATGCTCTGACATATGTACATCATTGGTGACTTTCATGTTGATGTTAACAAACAGTCTTATGAACAGAGAAAATTGCTGAAGTGTACATCAGAGCTTGGACTTCTTCAGTATATTGATCAGCCAACTACTGACTAGCAGTCAATGCTTGACTTGGTGTTTGCAAACTTCGAAGATGGCAGAGTTCAAAAGGGGGTCCTCGGGGTGTTTTATTCCGACCATAAAGTTGTGTGGATAGCCATATAAATATGTTAGAATTTTAAAACAAAGCCTTATCTGTTTCTGGTTAAGTTTATCTTGCCTTTTCTGCTGAATCGATACTTAGGTTTTCCTTTTTCTGACAAGGGATGGCTAGTTGACGGGATTTGACAGTTTATTCTACTCTCTCCTGAAGTTTTAGGGACTTTGATTATTTAAAATATTTTGTTTCCTGAAGATAACTATACTTTTCCTTTACATATTCGAAACAAATTTTAAAACTTTTTTTATGGGACAAGGTAGATAATTATTCATTATATTTCCACTATGATATTTTTTTTTTAAAGTTAAGCCCCTTCATTTTCATTTATGGAAAAATCCAGTTTCTGGTAGATGATTTTACTTCTATTTAGCACATTAAAACCAAATTTCATTGGCACCTTTCTTATCGTTAAGTTTCCAATGATGGGCATATTTTGTGCGACTGTGGTGCTCCTGTCCTAATGGCCTAGCTCTGACTTAAAAACATTTGCTCTATTTTGCAACATATCAAATTCAAGTTAATCTTGAATCATAAAACCTGTATAAAAATTGATACTGTATCATGACTTCCATGGATTAATTATGCCCATATGAACAAACATACTGCATTATGGTGGCATTTGTGAGCTTCTAAATACAGCCTAAACAAAAGAATTTATATCACATAACTAAAACATACCTACGACAAGTTCCAAAAATGTCTGAAATTCTGCTATTAACATTTCTCTGAAAGCATGAGATCGAGAAAACAACTCTTCTATCATGAGGAAGGTGGACAGGCGCACCTCGCTGTGATCTGTTGATAGCTGAGACATCAAGAGATGAAAGGCATGCTTTACATACATGTCTGATGTTCTGAAATTAAAACAATAATAACCCTCATATTTATCATTATATTTCATAGGTTCTATTTCACAGTTATATTTATTTAGTGGTTTAGTAATGATGAGCAAGCTAACAAAAGAATTATTAAATTAACAACACTTAAAGTTTTAAAGGAAAACCACTACCAAACCAATTTTACACAGTTGCAAAGTTAAAAATTTATATATCTAATATCTACTGCAAATACATGCAATGTTTCACACTAGTGAAATATGATGGATGTCTATGCCATCGTTTGTTTTCATGAAAAAAGTTTAACAGTATTATTGAAGCAAACATTTACCTGCATATCTTTTTAAACTTTTTCATAATCTCGGCATTTAAGACAGGTTTTCCTGATGTGGTCAACAGCTCTACCAAACTGGACATCTGCTGACATACTGTATGGTCCAAACATTCTTCTTTATCAGACATTTTGACAAATTCTACCAGAGGTCAATAAATGAACCCTAGATGAGAATAAATAAAAAAAGATTATCACCAAGAAGAAATATCAATTAATAACATTATCAGCTGAATAAAATTTAATGTAATCCATGCAAATTTCAACTTTTTACAAAATCATGTTTCAAAGTTTTTTACTGGTCGTAAGTACATTAACACTGTTTGTCACTGAAAGTATCTTTGGCTTTTATTTTCTTAGTACATGTATACAGGCCTTATGATTTAAAAATTTCTACTTGACTTTTGACTAAAAGTCATGTGCAACATTTTTGCCCCCTACATCTTAAATTGTTTCAAAGATAAACTAACATAGTAACTGAGAGTATTTTGAGTACCGGGTACTACCCTAAACTGGCATCTTTTAACCAGTCAGGTTGGTACAAATAATGCAGTATAACATGATCAGATATGATAAAATTTATAGTTATTTAGTTGATGCATCTTGATCTGTACAATGTGCCCCAAGCTCTAGTCCTATGAATATTCGGTTGATGTGAGATATTTCTTAACTTTCTATGTTTTGATTTTTTTGTTATTTCATATATATGTAGTTTTTTCAATATTTCATATTTTATTTTATCAGTGATTGCAAAGCAACATCATGTCGATAAACCTCAAAAACACGTAGCATTTTCCCACATGAAATCAGGGCAGTATGTTTAAACTATCAAAACAAGTTCTCTTCAAATAAACTAGCCTCTTTATGAACAGAATTGAGTTAATCATTCATTTTTCAGTCTACAAAATGGCATGTTTGAAAGTGACCATACAGTGTACATTTGTGTGTGGTGGTTGAATTGTTGTATAAATAAAAGTTTATGGACCGATAGCCGGTAATCTAAATTGCACATGATAAATATAAGCACACCATGTAATAATTATCTGAGATTCTACACATTGTACGATTTAGGTTTTGCTACGTGTTTTTTGAGGTTTATCAATATGACGTCTCTTTGCCCTAACTGATTAAATAAAAATGAAATATAAAATATAGAAATAAATATATATAAAAAATACAATAAAATAGTTGAGAAATAGCTCAAAGCGACGGAATAATCAAAGGACTACTCCAAGCTCCTGATAATTTGTTCTGAAGTTTTTGCTTGGAGATAGTGGAATGTTGACAGAAGTGAAAATTATGATGATTCTTGTGAGAGAACCTAGCCTTTATTTCAGTGTGGTTAAAGGCAACTTGAAATAGTGTCCTTTGTTACATTTGTTTGTGTCTTGTAAAATAGTATTAAGTAAGTAAGTTTAAAAGTCTGTATGGCATCATCGCCTCTTAATCTTCTGTAGCTGAGAGAGGGTAGCTTATATGGCCATTTTCAGCATCGAATTGTAGAATAACATACATTATTGTAAGAATGTACAACTGTAAACCTTTTGTTTCAATGTCGTTTATGAAATTTTGAATAAAATGATTTTCTATACATTTAAATCATAAAACCACCAGCAGCATTTACTGTCAGCGTCTGCTCAGCCTACTTCATAACATTGTGCAAACGGTGTCGTAATATTCACAATTCATGAGAATTACACAAAATGAACAACCAGGCTGCTTTTTCCTATGCTACCAGTTCACGGATACAAAACGAGGTGTTAAAAAAAGAGACACATGTCTCTGTCAGAAAAGCATGCTGACCCAGAGCTGCTTCCGATATATTTGTGTAACAACTCCTTTTGGTTGTTGCGGCGGAGTCTTATACCCGTGCAGTTGCTAGATGATATCGTAAGACAACGATCGTAGTCATACTGTTAATGTATATTGAGAAAAACACATATTATGGAGAACGTGTTTTTGATCATCATATGATGTAATTGATTTATTCGAAAGATAACGTCCTTTCTTAATTAGCCCTGACAGCAACAATTGAGTGTAGGTTGAATGCTATCCTATGCTGATGAGTTTGGACGAGGGGATACGTTTATAAATGTGAATGACACAATATATGATATATGGGGACAACAACTCTTTTTGTCATTTCTTTATAATCGTTGTTTGAAATTGGAAGGCTTTTTCCCTCATGCTTTTGGAGACTCGTTTTTGTTGAAGAAGTCGAACACTTTATCCTTTCAGTGAATCTTTTCAATAAATTTTGCTATAAATCGTTACATGGAACGATAACTATAATCTATTATAACTCTAAATAATTATATCAAATGTTTCAAGTCAGTTCAACAATTCATTAGATCTATAAAATATTAATTTTGTAGTGATTTAAAAAACCAACAACCTATGTTACCTTTTTGAAGACGTGGATCATTAGACTTGTTACTAGATTGTTAAGTTCAACGTTTTAACCTGTGATGTACATTTCTATCATTTCTATTTCATGCTGTCTGTCTCTAAAACTCTCTATATAATAACAACATCGTATCATATGTTTTATTCCATTATGTGCTTTATCATGTATGACATATATGAGTTTTGTAATTAACGTTTTCTTTTCTGTCTTTCTTTTACTTTTTAAATTATTATCTTCTTTTTTTTCGGGGGGGGGGGATAGGTGTG
>JAULCC010295805.1:0-12093 GCA_032358795.1 Nuttallia obscurata | reverse complement strand
TAACTCCCTATAAGTCAAGCCAAGAATTTAATGAAAACGACCTTAGCTGCTTTTCGGAAAATACATATCTGAATTGACCATTGTATACATAAATGTATGTATGTATGTATGTAGCTTTGTGTTATGTTATCTAAATAACATATTTTCTGTTAGGCTGCTTTGCATTGTAGATGTAAATGTTGATGTAAACGTGTTTTGGCGAGTGAATTTAACCATCACGAATAAAACTTTAGTAAGAATTTGAATTAAATTATGATCTAGCCAAAGGGTTCGTAGTGAACAGATACATTAAATCCGCTATTCCACTATCAATGCATCACGGAGGCTTACCGCCAAAGAAGTTTTATTTTGTTCAGCAAATCTCTATCACGTACAAAATTCTACGTCACTTTAAGATAAGAAGAAGTGTGTGTGTGTGTGTGTGTGTGTGTGTGTGTGCTGAATCACCAGAATTTGATGCAGTTACATGTACTTTTGATTTCTTAAAGTTTAAACTTGATTGGTATTTTACGACACAAACTGAATTGGCAAAGGTATCTGTATGCAGTACCAGTCCTTATGCCACCTTTCGCAACGTTCAAGTACAAGTTTTTTCATACCACTACCAATAAAAATCTTCATCTAAGTCGTTTGAAAAATATACCCAGGGTTTCATTACATCAATAGGAAACAAAACCACTCACAAGAATGGTATAATTCAAATTCTTAGATGATTTACATATGTATTTATCACAACATTTCCTATTACTATACAACTATAAGCATACTATCATGTATCTGTGATAGGTAAGGAGGATATCAATACTTTGCAATTTGATTTTTTCGAATACATCTGTATAACTTCTTCAAATGAAAGGATCATGTCACAAGGTAAGATAACTCTGCAAAAACAACAAAAGTAACAAAAACATTTGCTTGGAAGCGCTCTTTTTGTAAACACATCTTGTTTGATTAATGCACACACTGACATTCGGTAGTTTTAAGTATTCCCATAGCTAATAAGTATTCTTTTTCCAAATAGCCAGGGAGCACTAGATATCTAAAATGTTATAATTACCATGTTCTTTGTCAGTTTGTGGAGACACAAAATCTCCATAGATGTATTACATTTAATGATGAAACCTTTCTGACATTAAATGAAACATTCGTGCTGTGATACACCGGGAGTGTTGTCGCCATAACCAACGAGGCTGCTGGAAATGTATCATTTCGAAAACGCCTATGTCACATTGACCATGTTGTCTTCTTCTATTTAAGACATGAAGTATTAAATTAAATATGAACAAATTACCGGTTAACAATGACCATAGAGTAATGATTGTGATCTTAGATAATAACGTTTGCTTGGTCATATGCATAATTTTTATGTAGTATCATTAATTAACAGTAATCATCTCCGAATAATAAACAATTGTTTCAAACCCCTTATCCGCGTCTTTGGGAAACGATTATGTATTTAGTCCTGTGGTATTTTTTTTATCAAACTGTGTATGGGATACACTAGATTTTGTCATTCGAGCTAAACATTGCTGTGTTAAGTTGTGTTAATTCCCCACCCACCCTCCCTGTTTTCAACCCTCCCTGTTTTCAATTATGATGATGATGATTTGTTTACATTGACGATGGTGAACGTGGTCGTTATTATAAGTATCAGTCATGATGAAGATGGCAGTGGTGATTACGTTCATCATTTAAGTCTATAATGATGATGTTGATGACCATGGTGAACATGATGCTTATGACGCTACTTATGAATTAAATTCAGTGAAAGGTTTCCAAAAAAAAATTGATATATAATATTTTATTTACTTTTGATAATTTATTTTATAGTATCATAATTATTATTATATATTATAATTATTATTATTATTATTATTATTGTTATTATTATCATTATTATTATCTGAAGGAACATTTTCATATTTTTGCCATTGGCTATGGTTTGGACAATACTGCCACTTGGCGAACGTCGAGTTAAAACTACCAGTTTGTGAGTGCTGACTCTTTGAGGCTGTTTAAACGTCACCGTTACTAAGCAGCTGATTTATTTCAATTTGGAAATTATTAATATTTATACATCCTAATCTGTTTGTTGAAAAAGATATTAGTGTTGCTATCATATTTAAACAGCCATTTGGCGTTTATTGCCACTTGGCCGCTAAAAATCTGTTGAGATATATATATTAAGATAAACTGCCACTTGTAGGTTGCTGAAACCTGGCGAATCTCTGAGCTAAAACTGCCGTGGCAGTTGTTGGCAATTGACGGCTATTGATACGTTGAAATGAAACTGTGAGTTGGCACTTGCTACCAATAATAACAAATAATAATTAATTAATTATTGTATTAATAACAGTTTTTCTTTTCGCCAGCAGATTCTGGTCGAGTGTTTTGAGATGTCGTTTCAGATTATATTCACAGCTCGGCGTGATTCCATAGGTCGACAGAACCAGAGATAGGGATTCAGATTTATTCACATAGTATAAAACCGATTTCAGACTGTTGAGCTGAAACTGCCACTGGGCGGTTGCTGACACTTGGCGCCTGTACATGTGCTGAGATAAACTGCCACTTGTCGGTTGCTGCCACTTGGTAGCTGTAAATGTGTTGAGGTAAAAAACCACTAGGCGGTTGCTGCCACTTGGCGGCTGTAGATGTGTTGAGATAAACTGCCACTTGGCGGCTGTAGATATCTTGAGATAAATTTCCACTTGTCAGTTGCTTCCACTTGTCGGCTGTACATGTGTTGAAATAAAATGCCAATTGTCTGTTGCCTCCATTTGGGGCTACTGATGCGTTAAGATGGAACTGTCATCTGGCAGCAGCTAAATAATTATGATATAGGCAATCACTTTATTGTATACTGATTGTGTGTATTGAGATGTCGTTTCAGATATATTTACAGCTAAAACGAGATTCCATAGGTCAGCAGAACCAGAGAGGGGATTCAGATTTACATAATTCTTACTATATTAATGAAATATTTTGTATTTGAAATGACACAGTAATGCAATATAACCATTCCTATTTCAGTTGTTGTTTGTTATCTTTGTTGTCGCATGAATGAGTAATATTAGTGGGTAAATGAGTTATTTTTGGTTGAACATAGTGAATTAGAAAACAAGATTGATTTCTCAAATTTACAAGATAATTATATCCAAAACATACCATACAGACGTATAAGTGTAATTCAAATTTCGTCAAATGGCAATATCTATATAAACTTTATTTTGCATTCCAGATTATTATTTCTTAGCTGAACAGCATTTATTTTTAACATAAGTTTTGCTCATATTTTACGTGATCATTCTACAGTTGACTTATTGTACAACATTCACTGTGGTACAATGTTAATAATCGTGACTTTTGAATTCATTTCAGCATTTGAGTCAAGCAAAAAGTATCTACTGATTCAAATTCAAAATAACTGTAGATAAATGTATTTGAATTTTAAAGTTATTTTGTACAGCTTATGCGTAGCGAAATAAATTAATCTTTACAAAAACCATGATATTTCTATCGCCAGTCTAGCTGTTTGGTCTCAAAACGAGGCAAATGAGGACTTTTGAAACCTAATGCTACAATTGTAAATATTGCACATTTGCTTGGTTTTGTGGGGCTAACGGCTATACTGGCGAATTATATATTATATTTATGTAACGAATATTATTTTCCGTAAGCATGGACTATATTTCTATACAATAAGGTAAATTTAAAATGCTTACAGCCTTTTGAAATTTTGAATGGATGCGTGCGCGGTAGCTGAAATTACATCAGAAATCACGTGGGTTTGTCACTCTGACATTGATGTGTACGTAGTCTGAAGCGATGTTCAAGAAACATCAGTGCTCGTCTCATATTCTAGCAAACTTGAACTATTTACTTTAAAATAAAATTCTCCAAACAGAGTTTAAAAAAGAAACAAAAAGACAAACGTGTGTACTGTCTTTCATAATAATGAAGATACACAATGCTCTGCACGATCCAATTACATTATGACACAACCGCTGGCAAATTCATAGTACGCAATGAAAGGTCTATAATTCAAGGTTAGTTTAAGTGCTAACTAACGATTGATAAATCTGACCAGAGATGTCACACTGTCTGAAAAATTGCATTTTACTAATTTCTTTTCAAAATTACATCAGCATTTTTTTTTTCTATGAGATGTCTAATTTCAGAGCTGTGATGCTTGCGACAAAAGAATTCTGTTGAATACGTCTTTTATAGAACTGATCCAGAGCAGCTTTGAATTGCAGTCACATCTTAAAAACACTGAAAAAATTGATTTAGTGTTTTTCGATTAACTTTTTATAACAAAATTGTATAGCAGTGTGCCTCATACTGACGTGCTGGCAAACTCAATATAATTTGACGAACACATTTCCAATGTCGAAACCAACAAAATATATAGGTTTCCTATAGCGCGGGCAACAAATCGAATAAATTTTAGAAAGAATTATTTTAAGTCCATGAAACTGCTTCAAGCCTTAACTACGTAAATTAAACAGTTGCTGGGAAACATATAAAATGATACTGCCGATGTTGGTTTTCTAGACTTTCGATAGTGCTGTATTAAGGCCGTCTCAAATATCTCAAGTAAAGTGAATCATTTTCATTCCCTTATCATTGAATTAATTTGTTGGACATGCTAAATCATAAAAATGGTTTCCAACTGTTTTTCGCTAATTCTAGATGCTAGAATGGCGACAGTAATATTTGATATTGATAATCAAGCTTTGTATCATAGGTTGCCATCTAATATAAAAAAGATGTCTATCAAGTAAATATAAGTATAATTTCATAACAACTCTAGAGGATTAGCGCTTAACATTCTCAAAACAAAGACGAATCAACCCACCTTAAGATATAATGACAATCATTTGGTATGTTATTGTGTAAAAGGTTTTGTGAAATATTAACATTGCTAAACATATTTTATCTGCTTTATTTCCGCGACAACATTTGTTTTTATTTTCTGATTCACCGAGCAGTTTTAGGCTGTCAAAACCTATATTGTTTTATCTAATACATTTATATGTCAGTTTAAAGTAATTTGGTTTTTCTATTGCAATTTAAATATGAAATATTCAGCTTCTTCAGTATAGCTACATGGTTAATATGCATAACATAACGTTTAATGAAAAATAGATATAATCGTTACACAATCGTGCATGTTTTGCGTATTGTTTTACAAACAAACAGAACGGTTCATGTTCAAAACACATTTACGATTAATACACTAAAAGTTGTAATTATAGTTAAGGAAAATTTGCAGTCATTTGTGTTTCAAAAGTTTTATCTGAAAATACTTCGGAGCACTATATCTTATCAGACTCGCTTCATCAAGATAGCATATTTTATAGCAACGATCTTATGGAAAGTGAAGAAAATTATTATCATTGCAATCATTTAAACCGAATCAATAACTCTAACAGACAGTTTGGCGTTTGACGCATAACGAATTGGCAAAGTGAAAAACGTAAACCTCTGCCATATTACTTTTACCACTACTCTCCTATCGATTCTGAAATTGCATATCTCATTTCCATCACGGTCAATGAATGGGCGATGCTTTAAGTAGGTCTCTGTAGTATTTTTATCAATTAATTCAATACTAATTTAAATGGGGAAAAAATCCGGAATTAAAAACGTCTAATGCATATTTGTAGAATATGACCTATAACGCATGTTTTCGGATAAGTAGAAACTCTTACATGATACAACACACTTAAAAGAATGCTAACAGATAGTGGACACATTCTAACAACACTGTATACCTGATAAGCTTAAAACATAATGCCCACACGTTCGATGCAGAAGGTCGCGGGTTCAATCTTCAGTCGGGTCTAACCAAAATCTTTGAAATTATTAGTAACTGCTTTGCTTCCTTGAAGCTCAGGATTTAGGGTTAGCATAACGACAGGTCTGTCGCTGTCAGGATAAAGTGACTGGCCGGGATTCAATCCCCACATGTATCACTGCAATTAATCGGGCACGTAAATGAACCAAATATCTCTACAGAAGAGTTCTCTGTATCCGCTCCCCTCTCTCTGGAACGTCCATTAGCCAAAGTTGGTAGAAAGTGATGTAAATGAAATAGAAAAACAAACAAACAAATAGTTCTATAGAATGTTTGAAAACGCCTTCACGGCCGAACGACTACAGTCATTGAATCACATGCTTATTCCCCTAGCTCACCATAATTGTATCGAATAAAAGTCTGGGCTTTCGGGTTTTACACATGCAAAAAAGCAAGCCTTCAAACTGGTTTGAAAGACGTATTTGGATGCTTCCATACATATTCATTCTAATATTTCAACATTTCTTTACCACAATTACTGATTTTAAAAGAATCAATATATATATATATATAAAATAACATATAAATCGCTTTTACTTTGCCGACTTGTTACAGAAATCGATAGAAATTCGATGACAGCTTAATGGTTTCGGAAATAAAATATTGGCTTTTAATATAAAACTTAGAAGTATCAATCGGAGATAATGAGTGTTAAACTAGATTTACTGGTTTCAGGACACCAACAGAAACAGTTGATATGTAGCCTAACATTAAAAAGGTCTTGTTAGGTTTAGACATAGCAGATCAAGAATTTGATGGGAAACTATTTTTTAATATGATTTAAAAAATGCAGAATATTTGGTTTAGAAGTTCTTTAATATTGACATAAAACACATTAATTCGCTTATACGCAAGGTTTATGTATCAAGCATAAATCGGGCCACTACAAGTGTGTCTGTCATGCGAATAAATATTCCATCTAGTTTGAAAAAGATCGGAGGATTTTATCCTGGGTAACCTGGAGTCTTCTTACCTCATGAAAAGCATGTTAAGTTGTCATATGTCATAAACTATATTTAACCAGCTTATTTACATTCACACGTAACTAAAACATTTATATTTATTTGTGCGGAAGGTAGCGCTATTTAATACAGGCCCATCATACCATATGTGTTTGATTGAAAATTTAAAACCTGCTAATTTCCCTTTAGAATAATTACGACACAGTGCACTTTATACTTTATACGATGTTTTACAATAAATGACTTGGAGAGAAAACGGTTGTTAGTGTACTATCTGTCGGAGACCATTAATTAGTCATAGGTTGCTCCAGTCCGTCCGTTCCTTCCGACTGTCCGCAATTTTGTTTTCGGGCTGCATCTACCACATATTTGAATGGAATTTGCTAATACTTTACACAGTTGTTTTCCATTATAAGATGATGAGGTATGCTCTTCGAATAGCAAACTTCCCCCACAGGTGAAGGTCACGTTTTCGGATCGTATGATCTAAATAGACATGAATATATTTCAATTAACGATTATCAATGCATGATTTCTTGTCTGGTTAATAGCCCCAACGTTGCTTAGAGGTGTTTCACGCACAACAAACCATCAAATCCTAAGATCAAGGTCACATTTTGGGATAACATATAGCATATATATACCATAGAGGTGTAATGCGCACAACACCAAACAACCAACTCAAAAGGTTGTATTTTATTTTCACATTAGTTACTTAAAGCATATATATTGCGTGTTTGCTTCTTGTCTGCTTGTCTGGAGCAAAACTTGAAAACTAAACAATAGTCAACCTCAAAGGGAAAAAGATAAGTGTACAATAACAATAATTTTAACTCGGCTAAATAAAGATATTTAGACTAATGTTACAAAGCCAAAACACTCTACAGTATGTGTCCTTTATCAAAACTTACACAACAGGATTATCTGAGTATTGATTTGATGTACCGCTCAATGGTATGCAGACAGCAGTAAACACAGTAGCACTTGCTATCCTGTATGTAACACATATGACATACTTTACATGTGATCACATTACATGCTTAAAAGGAAAATTATAAATAACATACATTGTTAAACTGAATTTAGCTTACAAAGTTATGCATATAATGGGTGCTCCTGTTCTACATCGTGTTGCATTTTGCTGCTCCCTTCCCCATTTTGTTGTCAAAATACAACAAACCTAGAGTCCAGAGTTTCGTAATCGTAATATCTTAAACATTTGTATTTATAATAAACAAAACTGTACATGTAAACCTTACATAAAACTCTAGTTAATGATCCATCTCTGATTATTGCTGATATCTATTATAATATTTAATTATATCGACAGTATAAACGCAATAAGAATAATAAAACAAAATTAGACCTGGTGAAATTCACAGCAAGTTGATGAATCTTATAACAAAGGAAGATAATGAAATCCTGATAAAAAAAACAGAAGAAGTTGATATTAACAAAAGGTCAGCTTAATTTCCTAAACAATAACCTCATTTCTATACTAAACCCGTATATCTGAGAAACTGAAGCAGACAAAATCTAGGACGAAATTTACGACACTATGTAATATCCTAAAGTACGACAGGTGATGTGTATAGTGTGTCATAAACTACCACCATCCGGTTTTTGCCTTTTAATTTTTTTAAACTGGTCTTGTTGGCCAAAATAGCTAGATTTGGAATTTTAAAATGTTTTTGACAAATATTCCACCTTGATGTTTCTTTGCTAATTTTAAATAAGTGTAATTGAGATCTCCATAGTTTTGAAAGGGCATATGCATCATTAATTCGAAACTTAACATTAACAAATATGAGAAAGTGTAACATGCTAACTTTGCACAATAGATATAACATATACGAACGGTGAAAGTTGACACTCAAAGTGATATCATATAGATGATTTAAGGGTATCTTCTATGTAGGTAACACTGAAAATCACAATCGCAATTATCAAGACCTCTGAGCTGGTATAGGCTAGGCTTGTACAACAATCGGATTATGATACAATGTACATTTCGATGTGTGAGAAGAAGATTTAAAGCGTCTGCTGTCCGGTCCAACAGCATTTTTACCGCATTTTTAAAATGGAACGAGCAAATTGCTAGCTACGTTACTATCTACGACTTCAAAAATTGTGTTACTATAATAGAGATGTGCTCTAGGGCATTGTAACGCAACAATCGCACATGTTTGAAGCCTGTTTTGTTTGTTTATCAGTGATATAACGTCGCTTTTTTCAGTTATATTTCGACGCTCAACTCATAACAGTTGAAGAAAGATCCCGGGGAATCACGTATACTAATTGAGGCACGGAGCGCACCCAGCTAGAACCACTGACCTATCGCAAGCCAGCTGGAAGACTTCCTCACTAGAAATATTGAAGTGCCCAGACCTGGATTCGAACCCTTAGCGGTAAGGGGGCTGAGAGATTGCAAGTCAATGACCATAGCCACTCGTTCGACAAAGTTCATCCCCTATTAACTGGTATCTGCTTTGCCAGTTTCTATAGAAGATCACAACATACAATACTTAATGAGCACTGATAATACATTTTGCAATTACTGGCCTTTTGCAATGCATGCTTCGGAGGGTATCTCTGATGGTTTTTCAGACTGTAGTCAACAATCAAATTTCTATTTCCTTCTACAAGCCGTCTCGTTAGAGACCTTACCAGGCCCTTAAACATAACTCTTTCGCAAAACAAAACACCAGAGCTTTCTGTGAGCTACTGCGCCGATCTACACGTATATTTGTTTATTCGGCTAATTGTATTTTAGTATAATAGATGTTTCTAACCTTAAATAATTGGTTTTAATTTTCTAGATGTGCATTTATATTATGTTAACCCTGTTCCTGGAGCATGCCCGTAAACTATTTTGTACGGAAAACCGAGCTCGAGCTATAATAAAGGTACTCATGTATAATCATTGATGTTGCTTGTTTCGTAGAAAATGTGTCACAAAACACAATGCATTTCGAAAATTCCTTGTATACTGATGTCGAATTTGTTTAAACAGAATTTTATCATTTATATTTACGTATATACATGTACATAGTTCAAATATAAGACAAAACCACACACAAACAAACACACATACGAGACACAAAAACTATTTTACAATGGAAAATGGGTTCAGATTAGAGCAAGTGATTTGCATACATTAAACATGACTAATTAATGTCGAAATATAGCCATCAATGCACGAGATATACGTTCATTATAAATATAGCCATCAATGCAAGATATTTACATTCATTATACTCACTACACTCTTTTAAGTTTTGTTTAGCTTTGCTACGTAACAATAATTGTTTTATGCTGGGTATAAGAAACCATCACATGTATAAGAAGTTCTGTTTTAAGTACAAGATGCGGGGAAAAAATGATTACACCATTTGATTACCAATTGCCGTCGGAATCTTGAACGCTCTATCGTTAAACACATCAGTAAATATGTATGTTTCATTAAATCTCACTCCCTTTCAGATGTAAAATTTAGTTTTGCCTCTTATAGTTCTTTCACCCGAGGGAAATCATCGAGAGTAGCCTTCAGTAATTACATGTAACGTTTCAAGAATAGTGACTGAACAAAACATCTTGTTTTGGTTTGTCGTCGTCAAAGGCGTTTTGTTCCGCTCTGTATCAGTGACAGTTGGTCATAGAATTTCACCACAATTGGATTATCCGTATCATCGAAGCAATATAACCTGCTGATGACGTCTAGAAATCAGCATTATGCTTCTGTAATGCCCTTTAAAGTTCTGAGACCAGAACTTAAATGAAGTGCACTTTGTAATAAATCTTAAATTGTTTAACTGTCAACGATGAACGATGTCATTAACGTTGTCCTGTGATCAATTTTCAAATATAATTATCATTTTACATTCCATTTGCAATTATTTAACGAAGTATAGTTCTGCTATAAGTTTTAATACCTTCCAACACCTTGTTAATGTCGAACTATCATGTGAATTGAATGAAACCCGCAAATATAGACACATCAATGTGTCCCTTCTTTATCTAAATCATCGTTTACAGTCTTTGAAACATTGTAATTTCTCACAATCACCTTAGCAGTCCGCTATCAATGACCAATCGTCATTATCTGAAGCGGACTACTGTGTTTATCGGAGGTAAATGTAGGTATTCGGTTGTTGTTTTTTTTCGTTAAGTTCGACACCGCGTCTAAAATATTATATAAATTTTATCTTTTACTTTAATTATTATATTACATGAGATTGTCTAAAACAGTTATAAGTTATTTATTGGTTTTAAGATGAAAAATTAATTGTTAGTATAAAATGCAGATATTAGAGGAAAAAATGTGTTTAAAAATGTGCATTTTTTGAAAAGTAAATCGGAATGAACACGAGTTTGCATCTAAAGGAGGTATTTGTAGTGACTCGCTAGTTTCCATTATTACTTTTATGAGCATATACACGAATGAATATCTTTTTTAGGGTTCGAATAAATTTAATGTAAGCATATTGACATTATTTTATCGCAGAATGACCATTGTACATGTCTAATAGGTTGTGTGGTTACGCGTGTTATCAAGTTTGAATATTCCTACGTTGTATCGATGCATAATTTGTGATTAAGGTCAGGCTGCGCGCAGTCTGTTCCTGACAGTGCAGTCGGACACTCTATTCCTGAAAGCATTCCTTAGACGATTGGCTAATTTCGGTTCGACATGTACCTCTACACCGTGGTGACGTCACTTATAATCCCTATTGTAGTTATTCGGGGCTTTGCAGTTTGGAGTCTGTCGGAAACGCACCATTGTTATTTACTAAACAATTGCGTTTTTTGTCACAACGTCACAGTTTTGGTATAGGAATTAACAAGACCTTGGGAAACTTTCTAAGCTTTATGCTTTCAGTAGTATGAACAGCAGCACAAAACTATGTTAACTATCACTTCGTTATACTGACATGTGCCTTTTCAATTGATCTTAGTTAAAACAATTCTTAACCAGAATCTGTAATCACGTTTCTTCACAAAACCATATGCTACCCTTACTTATCCTTTAAAGAATGTAATGACACATTCAAAGTAACTCAATACATGTATCTATCCGTATTTCATTATGCCAAAACAACAACAACAAAAAAGACACATAATTTATTCTAGGCTCTTCATTAAAGATTGTAAATGCTTACATAGTCCCACGATGTTATTTGCAGAGGACGATCAGCGGATGTCAGTGTAGCATGTTTTACCCATGCATAGTTCTATAAATAAAATATTCGAATTTATTCATTAGAGTAT
>JAULCC010295694.1:0-12093 GCA_032358795.1 Nuttallia obscurata | reverse complement strand
GACATAGGGGCTTGTACACACAGCAAGAACCATATCTATAATACTGCTGCATCCTTAACTTAAACGTTGTCTGCTTACACTGGTGTCTGTTTAGATTTAAATTCATCAGAATCACCCAATATTTGGAGAAACAATCGGCCGAGTGTCAAAAAGCTTGGATCCTGATTAGACGCCGAGTTACTCGGCGTCTAATCTGGATTCAATTTCTTTGCAAATTCTATCAAGGTCGCCCTTAGCAGGCTTAAGGTTAATATGCACTCAAGCTGTACCACTGCGAAATAAAAACTGGTAACAGGAAAACAGCATGATTGTTGTTTAACTTCTTTTGTTTTCTTATGTAAACGTTAAAACATGCTTGAATTATAGTTAAATCAAAATCATGTTTAAATGACTCATGACAATTGTCAAACAAGGTCATTATATTTCTCGAAGGTTGCGCCTAGGCGGTTGGTTGCGCTGACGTAGGGGAGGCGTCATGTTTTCTACATAAATTTGCAAACGTACTTATGCGATATGTCGTAAACGATGTTTTGTCTTTTTTAAGCTTATGGTCAATGTCGCTAAAGAATTTCTTCAAATAACTATGACCAGATTTCAAGGCGATTTTTGCTTAAAATAGAATATTATACCTTTGCAACAACTGATATATTTATGAGATATGAAAATTACCTGACATAATGCAATATGTTGTCCCTGGTCGAGTCGGTTGCCGACGGGCCTTGTGCTGTATACAACCTGGTGTCTTTAAATGTCGCTAGGGGGATGGGGATCAGATGGGATTGGTGTCTAGGTAATTAGGTCCAATTTCCTGATTGATTAATTTATCATAACTTTACAATGCCATGCATCGACAGGTTCTGTTTTCTCTTCTTTTATGAAAAGAATACGTCAGCTAATGGTATATACTGTATTTGAAGTCTGTATACTTAGATTACCAGGTCCCCATCACAAATTTTTTGTAAATATTTTATGTCGATTTTTGTGTATTGGTACTGATGTATCATAAAAGTGGTACACCCGTTAAAGACGCTGATTTTTGTGTAAGTATAGTAATTTAATTTGTAAACAGAATATAAAGTAATTCAAGAGTAAACTTTAAATATGTAGTCCGATTGTTTTTAAGAGCAATTTGTATATTGTCTAAATGTCTCTGATTTGAAAAACAGAATATTCCTTTCAAAGAAACATGAGTATCGCAGCACAAAAGTCGGTGCACTAAGACAAGCAATATAAAAGAATGAAATGAGATGTGCGGTCTTCTATACGAATGTTTCACACCATATGCATACTATATATCAAGGTCATCAAAGCGACTTCTCATTTACTCCATATTATCATGGCGACCAATTTGTAGGTCGACGAAACAGCCATCATCGTATGAATTTACCAGTCAAAGCCCATTGGCTGAAGATACTTGATGAACAAATAAACAGCGTTATACAGTCTGCGTAAAGCTGTGACCCAAAACCAATCCGGACGCCATTCAATGACATGCCGGTGTATTTTTCGGCTTATCAGGCCGGACACCAATCTATGATCAACCGGTCCACTGTGCATTTTGGAGTATCGGCATCTGCGCCGTTGTATATGCGACGGGTAAAATCAAGGTGTGGCTAAATTCAGATCGGCCGGTGACCATCCGATCGCTGGCCGTTTCTTATGCCCGGAGACTGACGGACACCGAACATCGCATGTTAGGTGTCCTTCCGGGGACCCAAGGACTCCGACCTCCGACGCTTTGTGGAAGCTGGCAGATAGACCCATTATGGCAAATTCAGCTTCTAATGCAACCGCAACTGACTTTCTGTCTTGATGACTCAATTTCTTCCTATGCTACGAAAGCAGCGACCACAACGTTGAGGAGGTATCTAGCTGTTGCAAGCTAATACCTTAATCTCTCGATTCCCCGCTGCCAATGAAAGTCTGTGAGATATACATATATACATATACTCGTATACCCTTTTCAAGTCGGTCCGCAACGTCTATCTCATGAAGCCTGGTAGGTGCGCGGTCGATGTCCTGAACATAAAATCCATTTCAATATCGTATGCGGGGACGCTATGCCGCTTGCATCAACAACAGAGGTTATTACATACGATATCAAATAAATGTTACTTATGCAATTAAAACAATCAAACTTTCATATCTTAATAAGATCTGATATTGAAATTCATTGTGAAACTGTCATTTTCTCCCCTGTCCTTTTTCGGTTGATAAGATCCACTTAAAACTCAAAATGTATTATTCTCATTACATTGCGCATGAATATGGTAAAATGTTGGTACAATACATTTTATGTTTTTATGCATACAACTGATGAAAAATAAAAGATTACTGAGTGCATTTTTTGTGTGCATCTGAGTGTATGTACATTTATCATTGATAAGAAAATAACAATAGATATGATGCAACACTTCAGATTATCCAGAATGCTGCAGCTACTATATGGCGTAAAATGTTATTTGTGTAGAACATATCTTATTGGTAACATTACTTATGAATATTCATATATTAAATACTCATAATAAACATTCAACAGGTCAAAGGTTAGACTATAACCTGAAATCAGGAACATGTTAGAAGCCAACGTTTGGCATGGGCAACAAGATTTTTGAGGTCTTTGAATAGAGCGAGCGTGTGTTGCCATTATATCAGGCATGCATAACTACATGCAGACTGAATAAAAATGCTTTTATGCACAACTTCACATAATGGCTAAAGAATCAGCTTATGCTGTTTGTAATATGGTATAAGTATATAGGAAATACAACACTCACTAGTGCATGAAATCCCGAACACTTAAGTGCGCGTATATTTACTTAAATAAAGCAGAATGGAGTTAGGATACTTGGTAAGATAATGATTAAATCTATCCACATGTTCCATGACGTATTCATACGGCGAATCATGCCGAGACATTTTGGGCGATTTTAGCTAGCCGGTTGCAATGCTGGCAAAAGAGACACGCGATAACAATTCATATTGTTCTAAAGAAAATGTATAGTCAAGGTTTACGAAAGTAGCTACAGTATAATAGTAAATGGTGACAATTACCTCAGTATAACGATGCTAATGATAATAACATATAATTCCAAATAAGGGAGTCTTTAAGATAAGTTTTACTTTCAACTTTTCATAGGTGCTAGATTGAGATTTGAAGTAAAATTTGTATATCTCTGATGATATTTATCACACGTATAACGGTTTAGTGCAATTCTTAGAAAATCCCTAAGGGCGCTTGATGAATAATTCGGGACAAGAAGAGCTGTGGACATAATGGTCGAGATGATTTACCTTACTCAATAAATTTTGGATAAGGATTCCGGTCAATCATATGACATATCTTAACAGCATATTAATCTAAACAAATCGATACATTTAATATACACAGTACCATTAGATATGTGAAATAGCAGTTTAAGAAAAACATCAAATAATTGTATGTTAGCATTCTGTAGTAACATACCGTAATGTTTACCGGTAAATTCAAAGTTGTAAGTGTAAGTTTATTTATAAAGGAATGTCAAGGTTGACAAGTATGAATTGTGAACTTAAAGCTAACATTTTGAAGTCCTTACGAAAATAACTTGTCCTTATAGCAAACCACTTTATCTTTATAGTATAACATACTTTCAACAGTTCAAAATAAATGTCAAAAGTTCAGTATAAACGTCGAGAGTTTCACAACAAAGACACACGCGGACAGAAATGCTACTTGGTTTGATATACGCTTCAATCCTCATCCTCTGTCGAGGATTCGAGGCAGCTGCTACAGATGACGACGGTGTTTTACGACGCCTTCAAGCTTTGGAGTTGCAGCAAAGGTACAGTGATACATTGATGTTACTTCAACATCGCAACTTCAATATTGAATGAATAATCAGGTGAATTCGAATGATATTCTCACTTTTCAAAAAAGAAAAAACAAAACGAAATGTTATACATATAACTTATGCACTAATTCATATGCGAAACACCTTGCAAGATCCTTCTCGATTGTCATTCAAAGTCATGTATTTTTTTTTTTAAACATAGCTTTTGTATTAAAATTCTAGAATCTGCTACTCGACAAGACTACAACAAATAATGTTTAGGTGGTCCCTGATATAGTTAGAATCACTTTGTCAATTTAAAACCGACTAGCAAATGTACTTGTTTTCACTTTTGGTAACAATGAGCATTAGGAATCAAACTATCAATGTTAACCGGTTTGGAGGCACATGTATGGCTACCATTTTGGAATTTTCACATGGCCGCAGTATAATATAATATTGATATATCTCTGCTTCTAATAATAGATTACGTAAATTCAAAAAATTAAGCTAAAACTATGTTTTCCAGAGAAAATTAGTTCTCATTACAGTGTTTTGATAATATTTAAAGATGAAATGGTAGCTACACTATACACTATTTGAATTTGCGTGAAGCTTGGTAATTGGATAAGTATCAACATTATAAATATAAAAGCATATTACACATTTCTTTTAATTTTGAGTAGACGAAAGTCAGTGATGTGTATCAATACTAGCAGAAATGTTCCAAGATATTCCCTACTTACTGTCTGGTTGGTCATATTTGACACGCTAGCCTAAATTGCTTTCACTGAGAGTTCCTTATAATGTATCTGCTCGTCAACTGTTTCGTATACTTTGACATCTTGATCACATGGATAACGATTTGCATTAACAGATAACTCAACAATAATCTATAGAGTAGGAAAATCCTAGATCGCAATTTGTTATAATGTTTCTGAAGCCATGTAGTTTTCAACAGTAAAAGTGTATATGCATATATACAGACACCTACAAACATCTGATTTAAGCAAAGTAAGTTTTTGCATGGAATAAGAAATACAGAGTACAAAGTTGTGAAAGAAACTTATTCACACAGTGCTTTAATGATTCGCCATCCATGTCAGATAATTCGCCCGTTTCCCACTATCACCTCCGCTGGCTCGTCGATATGTACCTTTCTCCCTCATGACCATCGTTATACTCCAATCGGCATGTATTCATGTTTTCGTTTTCGAAAGTTGTCTCGTGAGTTGTCCCTCCTACACATGGTCCCCGTTGCTTTCGCCCGATGCTTCCCTAGAATCAAGCTTCAACTTACTCGCACACTTTCTGTCAAACTTCCTTTCGCCAAATTTGTGGAATCTACTCTACTTTTTTCCAGTCATGGCAATGTTCTTATAAATATTTTTTAATTTAAACATTCCGGCCACGAGTCACAGTTTTATAAATCAACCTCTAGTTATTTCTGGTCATTGGTTTCGCTTATTATCTCAGCACAGTTAAAACTATTGTTTTTAAATGTCTATGTGTATGCAATACGCGGTAACAGTATTATTGATTACAAACAGACAGAATGCTGCAGAAATAAAATCCCTAAGCTCTGTTACAAGTGAGCAACAACTGGTTATAGAAGAACAGGCTCTGAGGATACAACAGCTTGAAAAGCAAGTCGCCATCCAGAATACTGGCAGCCATGTTAACAACAGACAGATCAAACAATGCAGAAGAGAACTTATCCAAGTCCGCGATCTGTTTATCAAATATATACAGAAACATACTGACAAGGAAGAACTGGAATCAGAGGGAGGTCAAGTGGACGTCAACCATGGACGCTATGTGGAACCTAAAGCTGTTGGGGCATCTACGAATTATGAACGAAGCTTCAATATAAGACGACAAAGTAAAATTCAGTTAGTTATCTTGTAGTAACATTATGTTTCAAATGCATATAGTTCTAATATAAGATAATCACTGTATAAACCAATTAATAGAATAGGATTAATTCGAATAATCAGTATTCCAAAATCCAATATGCATAAGATAATAATCATACAACATATAGTTTAATTATATTGAATATCACCGTATCCACTCGCCTAAACAGTCTTTATTAAAACTGTAAATAATACGAAGAAAAAGTTTTGTATCGATCGTTTTATTGGCTGGTATTAAAAACACAGCTATGGTTTAGGAATTACAGATTAATTCTAGTTTGAAGAAAGATGTGTAACTTGTGTTCATACCACTATTGTGCTGTATATAGTTAGTCAGCGCAATCATGTCGAAAATGAACTATATGCGAGACACTGTAACGCAAATTGTTCGTAGCGACAATTATGCGTTGATACATGCATGATCGGCAGCAGTAGCAGCAACTGCAATTTAATCCTCATCATTATCACCATGGCATCATCAATTTGTTCCAGAGTTTATGTTCCTTGTACAATTTTCACTATCACATTACTATCATTACCACAATGAACTCTATTTCTGTTACAAGTTTCATTTATATCCATCTATTCACAAAACACTACTTCAATGAATGGACCATCAGTCAATCTTTGTCATTTCTTCGTTGGTTTTGATTTTTTAATAAGGGGAACAAGATAATTAAAGTTTAATTTATAACAATATAAAAGTAGAACTCGAATATCGCTAACTCATCGTATGGTCAAATAAGAGTTATGTATGTTGTGAGCATGCCTTTTCGCCGGATGAAGTTTGTTAGTCTTAGCACCAACTGTTTACTAACGCTTATATAAAAGGTAGAAATTTTCGTGGAAATTAAAATAAAGTATTTTCTAAACACCTTTGCTACTTAGAAAATAAATCATAGTTGAAGAGTACACTTTTGACTTCAAGGGGTTCTTGCTAATATATCATGCTTTATAATATATAACTCAATATGGTTAATTATTAGTGCTTAAATAGTGATTAAGAATTAGTTTATATATTGAGATTTATAGCAAACAAACTGTACCTTAAACTTTTCTTATATACGTCGAACCGGATAACCGTAAAAAACAAAGAGTGAAAGCAAATATTGCTGTGACATTCAATTAAGGCCACATACTTAACTATATTACATCTACACTCGCATGTTCTACACGTTTTCAATCGTGACCTTATGTCCATTACTTGCAATCTATCAAAAGAAATTATTTTTGAGTTGACCTCTGCAAAACAGTCAAAAGGTCAAGATTCAAATACTAGCCTTATTCATGTCACAGAATTTTTAATTTACACAATAAAGTATATAAGCCGCATAAACAGATGTGCTGTTTATAAGTTTGCCTTATATCAGTCTAATACAGCAACGTTCATATAATAATGGTTTTGATAAGTACTGGAACAAACCTCTCAGGAGTACATTTTACTCTATAATACTGTAAACCATACGAGAAGAATACCGAAGAATCAAACTAAACGTTGGTAGGCCTACATTTGAGATATGTATATTTTTCCTGCACATCATCAATATTTTGAATCTAAACAAGGCTTCATAGTTGTCCGGGTGTTTTTTAAACTTCAGAAACTTCACACAGTAATTTTTTTATGTTAACTTTGTGTATCTTTTCCTATAGCATATATAGTATAACTTGTGTCTTTCTAGTGACTAGAATGTTTTGCATTGGTATTTGTATGAACTGTTGGAGATCCCGTACATGAGGTTATTCTGACTTAACAAAATCCATTTATGAGACACCTTGATAATGTAGAAGTTTCACAGTAAATCCATGTGAGAATTATTCTATAGTCAATTTTGTATTTTCTAAATGTTAACGTTTAATGACAATTGTTTAAATCTTACCTCTGGCGAAAATTCATTGCATAAATTAGGGTACACCAGTTTGGCAGTGGGTACTTGTAGCTAAAAAGCTTGATGGCTCCTGAAAAGAGAGGCTTTTTCAATGACACGTGTACCTATTCATCTATCAGTTGAGGCGTGTCATAATTTATAGATTAAGAAAAATATAAGGATATATGAATAATCATTTATTTGTTCGTTGTCTGAGCCTGAAATGTCAGGAGGGTCAAGAAATATTTAAGTGCACTTACAAATTTGTAAGTACATTTACATTTTCATAGGCGCACCTATAAAATATGTAAATGCAAATACAAATATGTAGGTGCACTTACATATTTTGTAAGTGCAGTTGGCTAGGTATATTTTTATCAAAACGGTGAGCCATACGTTGACGAAGTGACGTCATCATTGCTTCAAGTTTAGTCAGAAGCTTTAAGGAAATTCATATTGCCAGACCGGGACGCAAATATCGATAAACACTATTGTTTTATGATATTTTAGTAATGGGGTTAATACACTGTCAGAGAAAGTTTTATATGATAAAAACTGTAAAACGACAATCCATGAATTTGTTTCAGGTAACTCTGGAATTGCCTTCAGTGTGTACCTTGACCATCCAGTTGTCCTAAATAATGAACAAACACTTAAGTTTAATCAGGTGAGTAAAATGACTTTACATGTTGGTTTTTCTAGCCATATTGTAATCCACTGATACCATACTTATGTAAGTGGTTTCTATAATATTTCTGCTGTCTCTATCTAATGCTTACAAGTATGTCTTTATGACTTAAGTTTTGAGCGAATAAATGCATAGTAAATCTCACAATGTTCTATCCTAGCTAGTGACTACTAGGACAATCCAGCAATGTAATTGAAATGTCAGACACTACTTGTTCGTTCTTCTAACTAATTGAAAGTGATCCATCCAAATCTTAACTTCAGATTATAACAAACGAAGGAAATGGTTACAACGTTTACTCAGGTTTCTTTACGAGCCCGGAAGCAGGCGTTTACCTATTCTCTTTCACAATTGCAATAAGAGGAATAGAGCAATGTTGGGTGAAGTTGATGGTGAACAATGTAATTCAGGTAGTTGGCAATGCTGAGGGAAGTCATGATATCCAAGATATCCAGGGTGGAAACACGGTCGTTATTCGTTTGCATGCTGGCGACGTTGTATCGATTGGAAGCTTGAATAGTCAGACCTACCATGCTAATGGTGGACCTGGAGCAAGAGTGACAACTTTCACAGGCGTTTTCTTATACGCCTGATGTGGAATATAAATACCAAGGCTTTTGTTGTTCAAACTGTCCTACTGAAGTTACATAAACGATATGAAGACAAGTCAGTTGGTTAAAAAAACACATGAGCTCCAGTAGAGTTAGACGTAACGTCGAAAGTTGCACGACACTCGAAAATTGCCCTATATGTCAACTAGCATCCCCTTGTATTTCTTAAAAAAATTATATAAAGGTATATTTTCTGGTAAGGCATTTAACTCAAAGAATGATTCTGTACATTTATGTTCTATCTTTCTGTTGGATAAAAGAGAAAATGAAGATTTTAATTAAAAAATGACGCCAATTAAATTATTTGTAACAAAATGTTTCAATTTCAATGGTAAAAATAGGCTGAAAGTTACAATTTTGGCGCAAAATCCGGGAAAGATTGTTTAACAACTTTGCAGACGTTGGAGAGTAAATGATGCAACTGACGTTTGCCAGGGATGAAAAGGTTGAGAGATGGATGCCGTAAAAGCGTTTTGTCTGGTCAGTAAAAATCTCACAGTTATATTTAGCAAATGTTCGCAATATTCCTAATTCAACATATCTCTGAACCAGTATTTATATGGTTTGATTGTAGATGTTCTAACGCCAATAAAGCGGATATATAATCTAGTTTATGACTTCTTAAAAAATGTCTCCTTTCAAACGTCATGTGAACATAGGGTGATGAAATTTAAATGCAAAAATCTGAGATTTTTATTGTAAAAAATGAAATTGAGTCGACATTCACATAGATCTACACCTCAAGTATTGTTTGCAAAACTCAGCAAAACTCAGCAATTAGTATAACTGCACTTACAGTATAAAAATATGAACTAGACTACGACTTCTTAAAAAATGTCCCCTTCGTACGTTTTTGACGTGATGTCATGCTAAAAAATATTGTATATGTCCAAAAGGAAGTTTCGCTTATTATAAGTGGATAAAGAAATGCAAGAAACAGATATCGAATATAAAATATAACAATTAAATAAAAAATGATGAACCGAAAGAGTACGTTGCTATATCAACACAACTAATGTGTATTGAAACGACATTTTGTTACAGTCGTTGTTTTACAACTTTTGACGTTACGTTTTGTCTTCACGCAGATAATTTTGACAATCCTCTTCTCAGAAACCACAGGTCCAATTTCAAAATAATTATACATTAATGTCCACTGTGTGACTTAATATCGAGTTCCTTCACACCAGATCGGTTAGTAGAAAACCATGGCCATCCTTGGGCGGGGACTAGTTTTCTCTATATGACTATATGGACAACTTTGAAAATTTTCTCCTCGGAAACTGGCCCGATTTTGAATAATTTCATTTGGGTGACCCTTTATCAAAACCCTTTAAGCTTAGCCTGTTAGTAAGTAAACATGACTACCAGGAGCTTGTTTTAAAAAGACTTGTATAGTGGAAATTAAAAAAGTTCTGTTTTTCTGAAACCGTACTAGCCATAGCTTAGAAATTGTGTGTGTAACTTTATGTGCAGTTCGTGTACAAAGGTTCTTCAAATGTTCAAATTGGAGTCATATTTGGCCCCACCTCATGGGTGTCTTTTTGCATAGATTTATATAGTGGAAACTTAAAAAGAAATACAAATTAGAGCTTAGATAATTTGTGTCTAACATTATATACAGGTTTAATACTACGTTTTGTTTTCAAATGGTGAACCTGAAGTTAGATTTAAGACCCTCCCCATTGGTTTTTATTTTACATAGGCTTATATTGGGATTACTTAATATGTAATGTCTTCTTTAATCATATAAAGGTCATCTATCAATAATGTTCAAATAATAGCCCTGTGTATGGTCTCGAATCTTGTATTTGGGGATTTAAGGTAAGAAATTACAGGACGACGATGGTCCTCTAGTAATGTTTTATTGATTAATTTTAATTTATCAAATATGGCGGTCTTTCCGAGAAAATCAATATGATTGGCTCAAGCTTCCAAACCATCACATCTACTTTCATTCATAAGGCTATATTATCAAGTTAGATAGCATTTTCTTGCAAACAAAACAAACTATTTCTCTTAATTTGCTTACCAAGAAAATTCTGCATAATATTTTTGCGTGCAACTGTATTTAAGTTTATATCTCAGTAACTACTTGGTGTAGTGTAACTTAAGACAGAACATGATCTAATTAGGTAAACCAATAGAGCGCATACCCTATTGAGTTTCTTGTTTTAAATTACTATAACCTAAGGAAAATGATTATACCAATAACTATTTCTTATAATAAATTTTCAAAGTTACTTTAATCAATACATTATGATTATTATAAGTAATAGTAATAGTAAAACAGAAGTAGTGGTAGTAGAAGAAGTAGTTGGAATAGAATTATATAGTATTAGAAGAAGAAGTAGAAGTATTAGTAGAAGTAGAAGAAGAAGTAGTAGTTATAGTAGTAGTAGAAGTAGTAGTAGCAGTAGTAGTAGTAATAATAAAACATTAATAGTAGTATATGTAGTAGAAGAAGTAGCAATAGACATAGACTTATTAAGTTTAAGAGAAAGTAGTATAAGGTGTAATTGAAGCAGTTGTAGTAGTAGAAGTTTTATTTTTATTTGTAGTTATATTAAAAATCAAATCGTCAAGATTGCCAGATTAAGAATATTTGAAATAGTAGTCTAATGATTATTTAAACACGAATTATTTAAACAAAAAGACTTTATGGCCTGCTACAAAAACAAAAGTTTGACGGTTTCGTTTGTATTTGTTTTTATTCATTTTGTCAATAATCTCAAACCACCACAATGTTTAATTCCCATCGAGCACGTTACATGATCTGTCTATTATATCTTACTGACATAAGAACAACGTTGTCAGATTTTAAAATATATTGTCGTAGTTTTACCGTTTACAGCCGATCGAACTTGTAGATAAATGTTGATTTTCAGAAAGGTTTAAAAAGAACTTGTTTAAGCAGGGTCGAAGTGCAGCAAAAATAAATTCTAAAGGGATTAACGTTATGTTCAAGAACGCTTTTCTGTGTTGTCATGGTATCTGAGATATATACTGAGCCTTTTACATACTGGTATCTGAGATATATACTGAGCCTTTTACATACTGGTATCTGAGATATATACTGAGCCTTTTACATACCGGTATCTGAGATATATACTGAGCCTTTTACATACCGGTATCTGAGATATATACTGAGCCTTTTACATACTGGTATCTGAGATATATACTGAGCCTTTTACATACTGG
>JAULCC010295583.1:0-12094 GCA_032358795.1 Nuttallia obscurata | reverse complement strand
TGTAATAAGCTGGACGTCGCGATATGACTGAAATACTGTTAAAGCGACGTTAAATTCCAAAACAAACAAACAAAACAAATCATCCCCTATACCATGTATACAAACAAAAAATCTCATTCTATACTAAAATGTTAACATTGGAAAAATACATGAAATTCGTCTTCAATAAAGATAATGTTACCATTATGAAAACAATACATACATATTCTCTTTTCTCTTTCGATATTAAGATGTCGACTAGTTTCAATTTTAAACTTATGGTTGGAACACTGAAACCTTGCCAATGCTTTTTAACAAAGATAGAAGGACATATTGGTTGATAAATATCGCTCGGGATTCAGTAATGATTTGATATGTTTATACAGATCACTTCTAGATGAACTGTTTATACTTTCAAACCAATTCTGGATATAACAATCAATTAGTCTCTGCTTAAAAGGTTAAGCAAATATATCTATACCTCCGACGTCCTGTGATATCAAAATAAATTTAAACCCATAGCGAAAAATCAACATTTTGACTGACGTTACCCAATGATGTCTACCAATATCATCCTGCGATTTCAACATTTTATATAAAAAAATATTCTTTGGATATCGATGGTTTTGCATCTGTAATAATTTACACCAATATTTAATACATTTAATATGGTACGTTATAAATAGAGGTAACCGTCCACACTCTCCTAACGCAACTGCGCAAGATAATGTATAATTGTTAACTCCAGGAAAATGCTTACAATACTGTGTCTGTATCTGTTCTATAATATCAGAATATTCAGCTCCCCAAGTTTCGACTCCATATGTTAAAATAGGTTGAACCATAAAATCAAATAATTAAAACTTTTAATATGTGAAATATATCCAAATTTCCTCTGGTAAGCTTTTATTGAAAATATAGCCATTTTTGCTTTTGCTGCAAACTTTGTTTTAGCTGCAGTATTGTACAATTTCGGTGTGTACAAAAGACCCATGCAATTATATACAGATTTTATATTTATAATAGATCAATTTAATGTCCATCCTTCATAATCTTTGAAAAAACATCCGTTTCTAAAAACAATAATGTTTTAAGTTTACTTTAAATTTACATCCATGCCAGTATTTTTACAATAGTCATATATAAAATTCAATTGTATCTATAAATCAATCGCTGTTTCAGCACAGTTTGCGATATCGTCAGCAAACATAAGACATGACTATTGGGAATCTCATTTGAAATGAACACTCCCCTGTGTCCATCTACCCTTAGAACCTCAGATAAATCGTTTATGTATAGGGAAAACATTATTGTACTTCATATATCGCCTTGTATCGTACCAATATTACAGGTAAATGGCAGGGTAATCTTATCGTCTATTCGTACGATTTTAAATATGAATACATTGAGATTAACATCCGAAAAAGTTTTCCTTTAACACCTTTGTTGTACATACTGTTGAAAACCTTAACATGTACTAAAGAATCAAACAGCCTTCTGAAAATCCACATGCAAAACAGAAAACCTTCTACCTTGCTCACTGATATACTTTTGAATCATACTTTGTAATGTAAACATGTTGTCTATTGTTGAATAACCTGCTCTAAATCCGGCCTGTGCTTCATCGATTTTACCCATAGTTTCAGTCCACTTGCATAGCCGCTCGTTTACGATATTTGGAAATATTTTGTACATTGTAATTATAAGAGAAATTATCCTGTAAATCGATGCATCTTCTTCAGGCCCTGATTTGCAAATTGTGATTACTTTGATATCCCTCCACATTTCTTGGAAGGATCCGGTGTTTAAAATTTTATTGAAACGAATGTATAAAAAACTGTTTTATATCTTCACATGTACAATTATAAAATTCTCTCTAATGGCAGCATATCCATGCACATTCCCCACCTTAAGTTTATGAATGCTTTTCCTAATCTCTTTACGCGCTATTGGCTCATGTAAAATCTGCTCATTCTCTTTCCCTTGTGTTTCATAGTGCTAGTTTACCTCAGTCAGGACTGGGTGTGTTTCTTTAAATAGTAAGTTCTTGAAATAATCATACCATACATCTGCATTTAATTCAGTATTTCTATTAGACATTGCTTTTCAGTTTTTTTCCAGAATGCTTTAGGATTGCTTTTACATGAAATCAAAAGGTGACGATTTTTCTGCTGATATTTTTTTTTATGTTACATGTGTTTTTGAAATTTCTTCGTGCTTCGATATATACGTCAAAATCGGCAGGCTCATTTGTCCAACGCAAATGTCGGAGACATGAATATTTTATGATTTTATATGTGTTACATTCCTTGTCCCAAAGGGCTGGTTGGTAAGATTTACATTACTGTGGCCTCGAACTCGCATGTTCTCTGCAGCTTATCTATACAATTCGATCATTGAAACATTGATACAACAGCTACATTGACATTTTCAGCAATACAACTAAGTATTTCGTCTAACATGAAATGCATATTTTCCTTAAAAATTCTAATAAATTGTTTGTTTTTTTTAGTTTTCATACCATTTAGATTTATCAAATTGTATCATGCCATTCTGATGTTCGGTCTGCTATTTATTTCAAAATCTTAGCTGTCACAGACTGGGAAATGATCAGATTCATTATGCTCACCAATACTAAATTAGCTTACAAAAGGAAACAGCTATGTGGAAGCAATATAATAGACAATCATACCAGTGTCATTGTTTGCTATACATGTAAAATTACCTGTCATATCGTCATGAAGACGCCCATTTAAAATATGAATACTGTGTGTACAGCATAATTCAACTAAAGATTTACCAAACTGATTATATCTGTCATCATCATTGGAGGTTATTCAAAATCATCAGTTATAATCGAAATCTATATAAAAAATATTTTGCAACGAATCATCCGGGATGTAATCCCTTAAATTTGTACGACAATTCAGATCGCCCGCAAGATAAATTATAACAGTCAGGATATGTACTTTTTAAGTTAGAAACATTGCTATCTAAAAGTTCTATATCATTATAATCTTGTAAATCATTGTAAATGGGTGATTCCTCAGGTGATACATACGCTATGTACAATACAATATCATTCATCAATTGAAATACACTAGCTTTGATTAACAACACAACAAATTATCAATGTTATCAATTTTTCCTATAAAAGGTTTTTTGCACCACTCCATCCACTATTTTGTAAACAGTTGTTAACTTTTGATCTTACATAATCAAAATACGTATATTGATCTAGCAGTGATGCAAATTTATTTATATAGTCACTCCATGTCTCTACCAGTCGGCCCCATATCTACCACTGCTTAACCCTGGCGTGATCGTAAGAGGCAACTAACAGGGTCTGAACATCAATCTGGAGTTTCTGCATCTCTGATTATCCAGCAGGTATTAAGTTGTTGGATACAATCCCATATTTTTATCTCGATGTAAATGAGATGCGGATCCAACAAGTTTTTTCCTGAATGTCGCCATATTATATATACAGTGTTGCGGTGCCGTAAACCCCAACCCAACCAACCAGCCATAGTAAATTCAAATAAAACAGTCACTGTCGATGAACACTATGGGTTAATTATGTGAATTTACTTCTGATGAATTATCAAGTTTTACCCCTATACAATTTATAAATGAATAGAATTGTTAAAGAAAGTGACAGAGTCGTGACGATATCTCAGAAAGGATCAAAGCGCCATTGTTAAAAAAAGGGCATTGTAATGTTGTAGCTTTACATGCTTTTGAAAGATGGTCATATTATATTTTCTTAAGTTATTTTGTATGTCATAATAAGACTTAAAAATCAAGTATGAAATATCCGAATGATTGATTTCATTTAAAAGAACTTCGTCGCCGTAGGAGAACACACATGGATTTTTTTTTCAAATAATATCAATACGGCAAGAATAAAGAAGACAATTACACAATTGCCATGACATTGTTAGTGTTCCCACCAGTATAGTGTGGCCACCTATAGGTTAATATTGTTTTCTGATCAATAACTGCATAACTGGTTGACAATTTGTGAACGAATAGGAATGTATCAATGGAAAGGGGACTTAAGGGTTATGTTAGACTTAAAAAAGGTTTTTGATACCGTTGATCATGATATTAATGTGGTAAGTTAAAGTTAATGGGTGTAAAAAAATACTGATTGGTTCATGTCTTATTTAACAGGTAGAAAACAAACTGCCAATGTTAACAATGTTTTTTGACTTATGGAGTTCCTCAGGGGAGTATTTTAGGTCCACTTTTATTATTGTGCTATGTGAATGATATGGTCATTAATATTGACCCTGATTGTAAATTAGCTTTATATGCTGACGAAGGAACGATTCTCTTTACACACAAGGATCCTAGTGTTATTTCTACTAAACTTGGAAGTGTGTTAGAGTCTTGTTCATCCTGGTTAGTCGACAATAAATTGTCTCTACATCTTAGCAAACTGAGTGTATTATTTTTGGTTCAAAACGTAAAATAAAACATGTTAAGGATTTCAAAGTTGTATGTGATGGACATATTGTGGAGTCCACAGAGTCTGTGAAATATCTAGGACTTACTATTGATAATACATTGTCAAGTGAAACTGTTGTAAACAACTTTGTTAGTAAGGTAAATTGCCGCATAAAGGTTTGGTATAGGCAAGCCAGGTTTTTAGATTTTAAAACTAGAAAATACTTATGTTCTACATTGATTCAATGCCATTTGGACTATTCGTGTTCCTCTTATCTTCGTACCCAAATTTAAACAAATGTCTAAGAGACAAGATTCAAATATGTCAAAATAAAATTGATTCGTTAATGATATGGGACTTAGAGAAACTGTCAACTATTGTACTCTTGCTGATATGTCTTTGTTAAGCATAGAAAACAGAAATGAGTAATTACGTCTCAACCATGCTTTTAAATTGTGAATGGAAATTCTCATTCATGCATTAATGAAAGTTTTGTTCCTGTCAAATATGTTCACTCGTATTCCACTAGGGCAAATATGTATACTTTTAGGGTTCCCAGGTGCTTCGGGAAAGAGAATGTAACATTTTTCTACAATGCAATCATTGACTGGAATTTATTGCCTGATGTCATTAAATAGATTAATAAAATTACCCTCTTTAAAAGTTCTGTTAAAACTTATTTGTTGGACATAGTTAAGACATTTTAAATCATGTGCACTAATTGAGCCCTGTGGGCCTGGGGCGTGTCAATGGAGCACAAGAATATGGACCACTGCTTAACCCTGGCATGATCGTAAGAGGCGACTAACAGGGTTTGAATGTGAATCTGGAGTTTCTGCATCTCTGATTCTCCAGCAGGTATTAAGCTGTTGGATCCATACCCCATACTTTTTATCTCGATGTAAATGAGATGTGGATCCAAAAAACTTTTCCTGAATGACGCCATATAACCTATACATTGTTGCGGTGCCGTAAAACCCAACTCAACTCAAAGCACTAGTTGACGAGCTTTATTTTATAAGTTAGTTGCCATGAATCCAAAATCAGTTCAGAAATATATATACATAAAACAGTCATATCATATAAACAATATAGATGGTATCTTCCAATTCCCAAAGACTGCAATGTTTTGTTTTCGTTTTGGGTTTCAGTAAATTTCAATGTATATTTCTAGTAAGTATAATTACCTGAGGACCTCACTGGAAATAAGCCTTCGGGCTTTATAGGCTATACTAGGTTATTATACACTACTATATACACGCATGTCGCGTTGACTTATTTTATACAATCTTTCCACTAAAATCACAATTTACCATAGTTTCAATAAACTGTCTGTCTGTTAAATAGTTTATTCTGTATGTAATACGTGTTTTATTAAGTTACTTTAATTATACCAAAACTGCAATATTCTTAAGCATTCTGTAATATGATATGAATTGATAAAATGACCTTTTATTTACTAATTAAGTAAGAGTTAAAGACTTTGCCAAAACTTTTCATTCACAACCTTAAACTTACTTTTTCCTCCAAAAAGTCACAGAGTATTTGTGAAAAAATTTCTGTAAATACAATAAAACCCCAAAAATTTAGTAGTGCAAGTTGCCATAGTAACGTATAAATCAAGAAAGTCAAATCCACCAAATCAAATGTAACATACAGTTCTGAAATATTAAAACAATAAACATAACATGTAAGTGAAAAACATTTGAGATTTTATACTTTATAGCACAGCATGATTCATTATAACTTGTCTATACTTGAAAATACAATATAAAATACAAAACAACAACAAGAGGGCCCTGGAGACGCTCACCTGTAGATTACAGCCATTTTTATAAACAACAGGGAAGAAATTCCCCATATAAATCTTATAATACCTTAGCTCTAGCACTTATATTTTCAGAGGATAAGATTAATGATGCATCCAAGGAACACTTATGTCAAACTATTTGCAAATCTGGCCACTAGTTTTAAAGAAGAAGATTATTAAAGTTTTCACTAAATTCATATAAGGATTACTAACTCCCCCCACCTTTGTGGTCATGTTATTTTTACTAATCAACATTATTTGAACGATCTTTGCAGAGGGTCACTCTAAAACACTTCTGCCAAATAAAATTCTTTGAAAGGGGGCCACCAAAGGAACATTTTTTGTAAAGTTTTGTTGAAATTGGCCAAGCCGTTTATAAGAGCTAAAAATAAGAAAAAAATAACTACTCCATGAGAATAGCATTACAGCTGCGCAGTACGATGCGCACAAACTATTGTGATATACACCTTTTAAGTGTTTGTTTTCTTTACATTTCAGACGATATCGCAGACTCAGTGGATCACATGCTATTCCATCCATCCTTTGAAAGGAAGCAAACTCTCATACTCACTGAATATAATAGATACACCTGGATTTGGAGATACGGGAGGTTATATTAGAGATCAACAGCTTGTTCGACAAGTACGAGCCTTTTTTGAAGATACATCTAAGAAGGGAATGTCATCCATCAGTGCTGTTTGTTTTGTAGTGAAAGCTAGTGACTTCCGACTGACTCCAACACAAAGATACATATTCGATTCGATTCTTTCAATCTTTGGCAATGATATAAAGGACCACATATGTATTCTAATCACATTTGCAGATGGTGCAAAGCCGCAGGTATTACATGCATTAGAAAAAGAGAGTCTCCAGGTGAAACCGTTTTTCCCATTCAATAATTCAGGTTTGCTTGCAGATAACACCGGTAACAATGTTAACATGTTTTCTAAGATCTTTTGGGAAATGGGAATAAAATCTTTCGAGGAATTTTTCGGGAAGCTTCATAGCTTAAGTAGCTGCAGTCTGACCCTCACGAAGAAGGTGTTAGAGAAAAGGCACGAAATCGAGGTCACACTTGAAAACATGACATATATGATAAGGATTGGACTTGTCAAATTAGAAAGTCTGAGAAATACGAAACAGATTTTGCAACAAAACAAAACAGAAATTGAGGCAAATAAAGAATATGAATATACTGAAGTCGAGGAATACATTACAAAAGAACATATTCCAGAAGGTCACCATGTAACAAACTGTACACTCTGTAATAGAACATGCCATGAAAACTGTGCAATTGCAGAGGATAAAAATAAAGCTGGTTGTGCGGCAATGGATAGCTCTGGTAATTGTACGCAGTGCAGCAAAAAATGTTACTGGGAACTACACGTAAATATGAGATACGTGGTGAAAATGGGTACTCGTGAAGTGCGGAAGACCTATAAAGAATTAGAAGCTAAATATCGAAAGGCCATAGGTGAAAAGATGTCCGTTGAAACAGTTATCGACGGCGTTAAATGTGAACTCAAGGCATTAGAGAACAAGCTCTTGTACAACTTGAATGTCGTAAACCAGTGCAATAACAAACTCAAGGAAATCGCTTTAAGACCAGATCCGACCAGCACCGTAGACTATATTGTTGCTCTTATCGAAAGTGAAAAGCAAATGAAAGCCAAAGGATACATAGACCGAGTGTCTACGTTAGTGAATTTAAAAGAAAGGGCGGAAATGGATAAAACTGTCCAAAACTTTCAGGATGAGCTTTTCAAGGAAGTAGACTGACTTGATGTTACCAAGTAATTGCGGTTGTATGTCTCATTAGAGGATGCATTAGGTAATCAAATGTGTAAAATTCGGTTAGTTGATACAGGAATGTTTTGAATCGTTATCTATTTTAACAAAAGTGTCTAGATTTTAAAATGAACATTTGAATCTTTTTATCAACTTATCCATTTATCCCATCTTGTCGTCCCACTCAGACAAACTCATTAACGAAAGTTAAGAAATTCGTTCAATGGTAAATTGTTTGAGTTTGGCACTCGGTAGGGTCATAAATCAAGAACTGAGTTAAAATTCTACCCATCAAAACAATTCAGAACCGAAGGCATTACATAATAAGCAATATTTCTCCTTTACACATACGACGCTTTATATCTAACTATACAAGAAGAAACGTTAAAAACAGTAAAACCCACTATTAAAACGTACCATTATATGTATAATATATACGTATTATTATGGAGAAATGCCCCACACAGTGAGTTTGCTGTATTGGACCATGCCTTTTCCATGTAGATTTAAAACACAGTGAAGACTTTAGCAACAAAGAGAATATCAAGATATAGAAAAAACATTAAGACTTGAATTAAAGGAATTTAGATTGAAACTTGAACGTTTTGTAGAATCGGTTTGTTTCAGCAAATGAAAATTGATGAAATTTGATGAAATTATAGTTTATTTTAAATTCATTTTTAATTTAAGTAGTTGCTATATTATAAGCATGGGTTACTGTTGTAGAAGTTGTTGTTGTGGTTGCTGAAGTAGTGAACTTGCATAAATGGAGTCTCCATATGGTCAATTTTAACATTTAAATGATTTAAAGCGACCAACTTACATGATGGTTTGAATCGACACTGATACTCTACCCACGCTGTTATTGTCAAGTCGTTGTTCATTCTTATTCAGTGATTCTGTCTGCAGATATTTGGTAGTTAATATGTTACTGTAGAAGCATCTGTCATGCAAGGAATTTCAATTTGGGACCAAAGACGTTTTTTAGTTTTACTTGGAAATGAAATGACACACAATTAGTTTTTTATTGCTACTGCATGAAGATATAACACTAATGCGCAAATGAACACACACGCACGCACGCACGCACGCACGCACACACACAAGTCTTTCGCACAAAATCAAGACACACACGGTCATGTATCTATAGTCTATGACTATTCTCTAATTTAGTCTTCCTTGGAATCGAAGCATATCTTATTGTGCTATCATATTTCAAAGAATTCTTTAGTTGTCCTGACTGTCCATATAGAAACATGCAATGTCATGTACCTATATCTTACAGTTTACGTGTGAAGTCGAACTGCTAATTAATACATTTATATTCCAGATCTACATCCCTAGTGTCTAATTGTATGGATATATAAACCGGGATGTCTGGGACTGCATATGGAATAGTTTAAAATTGGGATTTAAAAGGGCATAACATGTGACAAGTTACCTCTGTATTCTGTTAATACATCATAACACATCACCATATATGTCAACAACTAAAGACGGATACTGATATATTGTATACGCTCTCACATACCAAATGATCCCTATCCCGGCTAAGTTCATCTTTTATCCACCACTCCCTACCATGACGTGTAAGAACGAAACACACGTAACTACCTTTATATGTAAAGTATATGCAGAGCACAGATTTTCACACGATTAGATTAAGAAAATACTGAAGCAGTATTGTAACATCTTATAATAATGGATACGCATTATTTTCATAATAGCCAATGATATATGTACTATCTGTGTTGCTTAAAGTTGCCATACCTGAATGACATTAACGAATAATAGTGTCTTGTTCGATTTAAAAAAAATGTCGGATTGATAATCAGTTCATGCTTAGTAAAATGCTTATCCTTACAAATGCTAGAAATTGTTGAAATGTCTTTAAATGATTAATATGCATGGCCGTAGTCACGCGGATTCACCACATGGAAATTTTTGTTATTCAATTATAAATTGGGGCTGACATTTGTCATGACATGTCCCGACTCAGTACGTCTGCTGTCCTAGGCTGTCAAGAATAGTCTCTAACACTACAGATTGGCTCTCGGCTTTTATCAGAATGGTAGAAGCTAGGAGCCAAACCACAGAGTAGGAGACTATTCTTGAGCTTCAAGTCTAAGAACGAGTTAGAGATTTCCAATCAATTTGCTATTAAAAACAAACTTTATGACGGAGAGCTTAGATGAAAACTATAATGATAAGAAGCAAAGATAGTCTGGCAACATTATAGCTGACAGCAGTTGGTTTCAGGGTGATTCATATTTATAATCTTTGAATAACTAATTAATTTGGCAAACAAAAATAACAAGTATTTAAATATTTATACTATATGACAACAATATCAATACCAAGGCTCGCTTAATAAAGTTTCCTTATACTCGTTGAAGAAATTTTTATATTAAATAAAAAACTCATGTAAGATCCTATATATCTACTATAATGTGAACAGATTTTTCAAAATAGAAATAGGGCGTTTCGGTTCGGGGCGTTTGTTCATGAAATCATATGTTAGGCAAATCTTAGCATAGGCTTTCTGCTTTTCCGTTCTGAATATGTTATGTACGACGAAGGGATGAATGTATGTTGTATAAAATACTTACATAAGAATAAATGTGCGATTATTTAGTGTTTTAGAACGTATAGACTAGGTTATGGAAAACTCTATGTTATTTTGAGACACCCATATTTCGGAAAAGATTTAAAGATATATTTCACAAATGTGATCAAATCATTTTAATTTCTTGAAAAGCTAAATTATCGATATGTTTTGAGATTGTTTAAAACTTTATCTGGAAAGCTTAATATTTCGACAGTCTCCTGACATTATATAATTTTGAATAAGTAATTCTACAATTTGCAGCAGGTGGTACAATTTAATCAGCATTCTATTCCAAAGATGACCACTGTCGTATTCTGGTGTTGATTGGTCAAACATAACAATGTAGCACAGCTTATCAATCTATTTACATGAATAGAATTTCTCCGTGCGATATTTCTTAACTGTCACATAGTGGAAACATTACACCCCTTCGAAAATCTGCTTAGTTAAACTTTATTATTTCTGAGAGATTGTTAAAATTAATGATAATGATAAGAAAATGTTTCGTATACATTGGTACAAATATTTTGTACTATGAATATTGGAAAAACAACGCTGACATTTCTACCGCACACTTTGATGAGTCAGCATGAAACTGGTGTTAAAGACCCATTCACGTTTACATGTACGGCTATGTACATCATAAGTTATAACATTAGTTAAAAAATACTACAAACCACATGTATATCTGTATTAGAGGTTACTGCATTTGAATTGGAAACTATTTTGTGGAACGAGTTGTAATTGTAGAGAGCGACGAGTATGTGAATTCTAGGCCTAAACAGCGAGTTCCGCGCAAAGATCCCATGTAGAAGCAATACCGTCAACTTTTAATTGTATATTTGGATACTGCTTCATTTTGCTTTTCTAAATTTTCTATACTATGTCAAATCTAATGACAAAAGTTATCTATACATACATAAGCCCTAATACATCGTCGCTTTTTCAAATCACTTCGCGAATATATTGCTGCGTTTCTATAGACCGGTAAATAATTAAATCGCTCACTTTTGCCATAAAAGATAGGGATGTATACATATCTTAAACGGAATTTTCTATCAAAAAGCTTCAGTAATAGTTTGGGATAATACAGAAGAGCCAATTTCTGATTTGTTACGCTGCGTCAGACATTTCTTTCTCTAACCCCGCTACATAAAATATATTCGGATATAATTTAGTTTAAACATATTTTTATTTCAGAAATTTACAACATATGTATATTACACATACGTAATGGATTATAAAGGACATGACTCTGAACCGATTAGTTTTAAATTTAACGGAGTCAGCTGTTATATAAACCACCTATACGAAACAGACCTCGAATGTTCGTCGAAAGGACATTAGTTAGCTAGCAAAATGTTCAACAGCTTTTGAGGTGAATAGACAAGAATGGAGTATTTAATTTTCATGCCCTTTGCTGATAACAGTTAACAACAATCAAAGTCAGGCATTT
>JAULCC010295472.1:0-12094 GCA_032358795.1 Nuttallia obscurata | reverse complement strand
CAAAAATGTTTTAATATAAATGACTTTTGAACTAGACTTATAACCAAATCTCTTTATATGTAGGTGGAGTGTAAGAAGGCTCAGCCAAAGGAAGTCATGCTACCCACACAGCTAGCCCGAGGGCGAGGATTAGCAAGAGGTGCTTATGGTAATATTGTACTTGGGGGTGGGGAAAACAGTTGGTAAACTAGTTACCTAGAAATATAATTTTGATGATTATTGTAGATTTCTTGGTTTTTACTATAAATGTCAAGGCAGTTTAATTATAGTAAACTTTGGTGTTTGGTGTATGGAGACCATTCTGTGAACATAGTTTTGAAAAAAAATTAAAAAGGACTCTAGGAAAGAGATTGAATGGCTAGTTAAATGGAGTTGATCAATGTGACAACTTGTTAGAACAGTCTGTGATTGATTGTTTTGACGAGATGTGACAATCAGGGGTAATGGAATTTGTAAATATCTACAAGAATAGACTGACTCCATCTTCAAACCTTACCTGGAACATTGTCCTAGAGACATAAATAACACTTCTTTCTGGTAATTGCTTCTCTTATTCTGTCTTGACATTTAATATATTAAGCTGTAATCCATTTGCATATGACCTTTTGCCATCTGTTGCTAGGAAACCGTTTCTGCATGCTCCTTTTGGGTCTAGTTTGGACCACCTCATAGATAATCATATCTTTATTTCAAGCAGTTACAGGCAATTCAATGTCCTCATTGTACAAATAAACTGTAGTTGAATCATTCTTAGAAATCTTAAAGGAAATTGAAGAAGGGCAGTTATTTGGGTATCCAAGGCCCCAATGATTCACCATTGGTTGGTGAGAGGTCACATGTTGGCATGCATGACTATTGTCATCTATACTTTTTATAGAATGGTGTTTTATTTGTAGTTTAAAATCAATAGGACCCACTGTGTTCTGTTACACGAAAATACATTTAAACAAAACTTTGAATTCATTATTTTCTTCAGTAGATTATAAATGATTAGCCTTTTTGATATATTTTTTTTTCATAGCGGCAAGAGGTCAAGCAAGGGGGATAACTTTGTAGAATATGATTTTTACAATTCTATCAATAGATTAATTTGTGCTGTCACTCTTGCTTCATCGTGTTACACAGATTCATAACTAGAGTTTTAATCACTTTGTATTTTGTGCGAGGCCGTTTATACCTGCATTAAATGGTTTTAAGCTGTCTGGATTACTATATATATATTTGTCTGTTCTGACTAGAGTTTTATATATATATATATTTAGATATTACCATTGAATTCAAGTACAGACTGGAGCACATGACCTTGAAAGGTCAACATTGTCAGAACAGCTGACAGTCATGTGACTTCCACTTTGGATTTGGAGTCAATTTTTGTGACTGCACATAAAAATTGAGGGGAAACACCACTTATTTCTTACATTCTGCTAATATAACAGTCAAACAGTAAGTAAAAAACAAAACAAAATAGGTTTAAATGCAAAGGTCATATATTAAAGGTCAAGGTTAAGAACAATGTCTTCTAAATCCAATCAAACAAGCAGTTTCTATGTTAATTATTGATACAATTGCTTTTGAAATTCCAAGATTTTTTAAAGCTTTGTTTTAATTGGATGCATATGGGTTTTATAAGCACTGTGGGTTGTGTTGGAATGTTTCATGAATGTTGTTTTACAAACATTAGTTGCATATACTGCCTGAAGTCTGACTTGTATACTCGACACACATACACACACATTGTAACACTTACTGGAGGCATTGAAATGTTACTCAACATTGTTTGCTGTTTGACGTAGATGAAAATGTATTTTAAGATACTTTCTCCAGTTTATTTAAATTCAAAAAATACAAAAATTACTTTTTACTTTAAGCTTGTTTTGAAAGCAGAATTATTAGTCTAAAGGAAAAAATGAAAAATATAACTGGAAAAGTTATCAAAATTAAAAAACAAATTGTTTGATAATTGGAGAAGGTACAAATATAAAGTGAGTGTTTCCCCTTGAGACAGATACCAAGAAAAGAATGATATAACTTTACTGGTAATAGGTTTTTTTTTTCTTGAAAATGTTTTATATTTATCTTATTCTTATCTAAGGTCAAGATTTGCAGACAAATTGACCTTTGTTTTTGAAAATGAAAATATAGAAAGACAAAATCACTAACGAAAAAACAAACTCAGAGCCATCAAACTTTTCTTGGTTTCTGGTTGTGTGTGCTTAAATTTCTGCTGCCACTAAACAATATTTTTCCCTTTTTCTAATCTTCCCTAGTGACGGAGGACGGAGAAATTATCTGGGAACCTTTACCCAGTGACCTTGTTATGCCAGAACTGTGTAAGTGCACATATATTCTCCATGGCAACCGTATGAGCCACACCCTTTCTTGGCCATGAGCCTTTAATGTATCTGTTCTGTAAAATTAAATAACTTTCGAGTGCGCTTTGCAAAATGTATCTTAAATTAACTCTTATTATTCAAATTGTATATTTCAACATGAACTTAAATCGAAGAAAGCTGCAGTAAATATTAAAAAGTCAAATTTGGTAAGTTTGATCAATTTAATGCCATAAAGAAGTTCAGTTAGATATTAAGTAACATATTCTGCACTCTGTTATGATCTTTTTAAACAACTTGTTTCATCACTTGAATAGGTATCTGCAATATATGTAATTATTTGAGGCCAGTATATTTTGTCTTTGCAATATTTTAAGTAACAATTTAACTACAAACAATATAGCAATTTGTAAGGTTGATCAGCAAGGTTAGCAAATTTAATGAGAACAGATTTTTTTTTGGCTACCAGTTTTTTCATGATTGAGCTAAAACATATAAAGGAGCTATCTTTGAATTAGAACTTGTAAATGTTCAGTGTTGGGGTATAAATGGCATTCTGAAACTAGACTTGAAATTATAGTGCTAGCTGAAAGTCGTATTGGCCTGTGATTCTTGAAATTTGCTTTTAAGGTGTGCTTGTTTAGTGGTCTATCTTCTCAACAAGGATGTGGAATATGTTCTCAAAATTCATCATATATGTTTATTTTGCTGGCCCTTTGGTCTCCTCTGTAAAATCTATCTATCCTTTCTTCTGTGCTTTATGAACACAGACTTAGATGAATAGACTGTTAGCGGTAGCATGTCATTGTTTTTATTGTAGACATATGTTCGTATAGAAGTTAACATTACCTATTCCATAATGTAGAGTGAAACTAAATGACTTGCAAGATATTAATTTATACAAGTTATCTGTAAATGTAGGTGTTTGTTTTTAAAAAACCACACCTGTCCTAGAACAATTCATCTCCACAAAATAGTATCAGAGAATATACAAATGTTCTTGCATTAAAATTTATTTCCCTAAAATTTCCCCCAAAAAAATTGTTGTATCATTATTGGTGGGTCTGATTATTATTTTAAGACAAATCAGAGTTATTGGGTCGTTCAAAAGCATTAAAGCTTACATACGTGAATGAATTCATTTTTATCATAAACATAAATGGTTTTATTCCCATTTCTTTCTTCCCAGAATGTTTAATTCTACATTGAAGTAATGTTTCACATGACCAGTTTCTACACAGTTTGTAACTGAACAAATCTTTTCATTAAAAAGACTTGACACCGGTCAGTGCAAAGTTATAACATCATATAATTTTTGTCAGGAACTCTGGCAACTTGGTAAAACCATGCTTGAGCATAATGAGTCTAAGGGATTCTAGTTGCTTGACTTTCCACTTTGTTGGTTTTTTTCCTTTTGTCCTCTTTTTTAAATAAAATATTCATGCCTTTGGAATGAGTTATGTTTCAAACAAATGTCAAAGGTGTACAGTAAGTAAATGCCAGGCAATTACCAGAGGCTACCATATATTTAAAAAGCATAATGAATAAATCAAAATTATTTTTTTAGAACTAAATTTAACTGTTTTCACGACATTTTTATGAGCACTTAAGCCCAGGCACTCATTAACTATTGAAAGCATTCTTCTCAAAATTGATGCTGACTCTGTAACTGTTAAGTCTTCTACTAGATGATTGATTTTGTCTTCATAAAATTTGTAATTTCCTGTCTAGTCAATGTGAATAAAGTTTGTTTGCTTCAAGCCTAGATATCTAGTCTATTACTACTGCTGTAGCCCTTATGCAGCCACATACATGTACGAGGTAAAGATAATTGCAGCACAGGGTTGGCCATATAGAGATTAAATCAGAGCTCATCTCAATGCTACACTTGGACACAAATTCAAAGCACATGATTAGATACTTCCAAGAATATTGACTGGTTTTTACCAGGTAATGATTAGATGGCAAGCTCCATCGCTGAGAACATGTTCCTTTTGAGAACGCAGTTCTGAAATCCATATTTTATCTACCGGTAATCAAGCTCTTCATCTCTTCTCAGTAGGCTTTCTTGGGTGTGATATATTCCATGAAGATAAGTCGTGCAGGAAGTGGTGGTATCTTCTAATGTAATGGGGCCTTTAAATGCGTATGAGAGCCGTTATATTTTTTGATAACCACTTACGTTTATCTTTCTTGAAGGTAAATGTATGCATCAAATTATCTCTTCATTCAGGATCCCCCTAACAGAGATTTGAATGAAGTCATATCAGTTGAATCTAGGAAATGTGTGATAGGTTTTAGATAGCTGATCTATGTGTCAAGTGTTTTGTTGGTTGCCAAAACATAATCTAAAAATATGCTCAGTAGTTTCTATCATTGAAAGTTGTGATAACGATAGTCTGTTAATGTACTTTTTATGTAATAAGCTGGCTGTTACGGCTGCAGGATTTTTACCCATTTAATTGTAATGAACAGATAAAAGCCATGCAGGTGCTGTGGATTGTGGGTACAATATGGCCGCCTTGTTCAGGGGAGAGACCGGTAAATGCAGTTTACTATATATAATTCATGTAAATGTTTTGGTGTGATGTGATTTCATTCGGGTAAATTCACGCCAAGCTTATTTCCCGTTCATTTCAAACATTAATAGTTTAATCAAAGGGATGTTATAGTATCCCTAAAAAACATCTCTAGATGGGCTAAAGTGACATCATGTATTGACAGTTCACAAGAGCCCATATTTAATCAAATGCATATATCTTTAAAAATTGTGTAGCAATTGAAATATGAAAAAAGTATATTTCTGATACTCCAACTCTTCCTAAAGCCCCGCTAAAAATATTCTGTTGAAGTATGAATTTGATAACGATAAAATCAATAAACATCATTTAAGAAAAAAGTCTTTGATCTGACTTTTCTTGAATGCCTCTTTGTTAGTGTTCCCGTTAATTTAAGGTTTACTCTATTTAAAGGCTTGAATATTAATCTTCAATTTAATTAGCTGCAAATAAACTGTCAATTTAAGAGCTGCTTGTATTTGCTTTATAGCTCCTTGTTAGGTTTTCAAGTTAACTGTTGCAGAATACATGATAACAGAATTCAAAAAGGTGAAGCAACAGTTATACCAATATCCTTCATTAATTCAATTTCTGAAATTGTGACTGGATAAGATGTGGCTTTTTAAATCAACTTCTTTAGGAGAAATTAAATGCTTAAACTCTTGAGCTGTGGACAAAGTGGATATCAGACATAATAAATATGAACTTTGGTATCAAATTTCAATTATAAAGTGTTATTGTCTTTTGAAGATTTTCATGGAGAAGTAAGATTTAAAAAAAAAAATTATTTGACAAAATTTATCAAACAGGTATATTCCATAAACTTAGCAAGAAAAATTGATTAGAGGAAAAGAAAAGTTTATTAAACAATCTTATCAGGAAAAGAAAAGTTTCTTGAACAATCTTATCAGGAAAAGAAAGGTTTATTGAACAATCTTATAGGGAAAAGAAAGGTTTATTGAACAATCTTATCAGGAAAAGAAAAGTTTATTAAACAATATTATTGGGAAAAGAAAGTTTTATTAAACAATCTTATCAGGAAAAGAAAGGTTTATTGAACAATCTTATCAGGAAAAGAAAGGTTTATTAAACAATCTTATCAGGAAAAGAAAGGTTTATTGAACAATGTAAACAAAAATAACCCCTTTACTTAACCTGGATGTGAGTCAGCATGTGTATTTAGCTTAAACATTAGTATATATCAATGACCTTATGTCAGATTTAAAAAATGCTTGGATTATGAAGCATGATAAACTGATTTTATGATAATCAGCAAATAAAATTTCAAATTTTACTTAAACACTTCCGTAAAAACTATAAGAACATTTCACATACTTTTATATATTAATAGTTACAGCATGTGGAAGGGAATATTTTAAGAAGTGTAGAAGAAATTACAAAAAAAATGTTGTCTCTAGGCAAATCTTTAAAACAGAAAAAATTGTACTTTTCATTTGTAGATTAATTTTTGTTTTTTCCAACTTTGATCCCTCTGAAGTTTGACTTGTGCTTTAATTTGCTTTACAAAATCAAAGAGAAATAAACATTTAGTTCATATGTTATTTGTAATATTTGTTGCTTAGTAATGCTGCTTATTAATTTGATGCTTAAAGATTGTATTTTAGATTCATAAGAACAACAAAACTCACAGAACTATTGTTTTTTTGCAGGTCTCGTTCCAACGGCACTTCCTGCATATCAGGCCGCTTATGGACGTGGATTGCCGACTGCATTTGCACCGGCTGGCTACTACTACCCAGGTATGGAAATATTAGATTTAGGTCAGTGGTATCCATTCTAACCTTTCACCTTTTCTAGCGACCTTGACAGTGATCTCGAGTGTGAAGGTCATTATGACAACAGTGTGGTAACAGAAAACTGAAGTTTATTTCAGAAGGAATTTGAAGATGGACAAAGACAAAAAACAGGAAAACAACTCAACTCTGACATTTGGACGTATGACCAAGTGGTCTGAGGTTTTATGCAACGTGAGTGAAATGTACAGAAACTTAAACACTTGCTGCTGGGCAAGACTTTATATTGTGTGTATTCATAAGTGATCACTGATGACATCATCTTCTCTTTCTGGTTGCCATGACATCATCAGTGCCACCATTGAGACATCAATGAAGAAATGGAATAACGTGGTATTTTTGTGCAGCTTGTTTTCCAGTTTGGATATATTTGAATTGCCATAATGTGTGTGGTTGATTTGTCTTGTCAACTCCCTGCCCAAGTTTGTAATAACTGTACCCTACCTGTCCTTTTGGATCAATGCATTGAAGCAATAATTATGAGCTATACATTGTAAGATTTTGAAAAGTACTAAATCATTTCTTTATCTCAAAATGTCTCTGCTATACCTTTTATAATGATATCATTTTCATAATGTGAAATAAATGTACAACTTACCATCTATCCACAAAATAAACAGTCTTAGGAAAGATATGTGAGGCAGAAGACAGCCTATTTTTGAAATTCTTCTCTTACTTTTTTATTGGCCTGGAAATCACAGTAGGAGTGTGCAAGTTGGGATGTGTAAAACACACATATATATTTATTCATTGAGACAATATATGCAATAATAACATATCACTGGAGTTTTGTTGAAGTGAAATTGTTATTTCACAGTATTCTAATTATCAGTTTATTTAAAAAATTGTGCCCCCTAAAAAGAGCTTTACCTATGCTCTGTGACCAATCCCCAAATTGCTGCAATGGATGATCCCAACTTACTAAAATGGACAGTCCAATCATACTGAAATGGACAGTCCTAGCATACAGAAATGGACAGTCCCATTGTTGGTCAGGGGAATTTCCATCAGGGATATATTTTGAGCGAAAAAGGAAAGCACTCAAGATGTCCTAACAACCCTAAAAACTTATGTCTTTTGCTTTGATAAAGTCTGGACTAGTCGTTGCATTATTAATTTTGATAATATTAAATACAGCTATGATATAATCATGGTCATGGTATAGATATACCATTATATATGAAACATAGATGAGCGTTAAAAGTTGACCTAAACAGATGTCTTTTAACATTGATAAAACAAGATTTTTTTTTATCTTGCAAAATCACCTGGTGAAAACTGTTACAAGTGATGTCATAAAGAAATAAGTTATTATTATAGAGTACTGTTGAAGTTAAAAATAATAACAGTACGCACACTTTGTGCACTGGAACCAACGCTAACTTTATTGCTGGTCATGTGTCCTGGAACCATGGCTAACTTTATAGCTGGTCATTTGTACTGGAACCATGGCTAACTTTATAGCTGGTCATGTGTACTGGAACCTTGGCTAACTTTATAGCTGGTCATGTGCACTAGAACCATGGCTAACTTTATAGCTGATCATGTGCACTGACACCATGGCTAATTTTATAGCTGGTCATGTGCACTGGAACCATGGCTAACTTTATAGCTGGTCATGTGCACTGGAACCATGGCTAACGTTATAGCTGGTCATGTGCACTGAAACCATGGCTAACTTTATAGCTGGTCATGGCATGTATTTTGTACCAAATGAAAACCATATTTATTCCCTATTTATTTGTTTGTTTTGATGGTTTCTATTTATTTATTTATTTAATTATATTATAGTTGGAAGAATAAAACTGAATGGTGTGTGAATTTATATTACGAGAGCACTGGAATGAGAGAGGACTCGAGTATTATATACCTGTAGTATTTCTAGAAAAGTATGTATGTGAGTTGTTTCTTTCGGTCAGTCTTATTTCTCTCTTTTCATCAATGAAGTTGCCTGTTGCAAAATTGCTCAGCAGTTAAAAGGTCACACAGACCTTATCTAGTGTGATATTGAAACAAAGATAGTGGATCCTTATCCTTCATGATGAACCCCCAGATAAATCTATGCAGTCAAAATTGTTTTATTATTTAAATATTTTGATGATATGGGTGTTTCTTGAATTTTATTTTTCTTGTCCCAGGTCAGTTGCTTTCTTCTGTGTATGAAGATAAAAAACATCTCAGGTATTTCAGCCTAGAAAAGATATCGGTGACTGAGAGTTATCTCCCTTGTCAACAGGATTGATACATAATGTCATTAAGCAATCCTCGGCTGATTTCGGTACCCCACCTCCCTCTAATCTAGGATACATGACATAATATGCCATATTGGAACTTATATGGAATTTCCAGTCTAAACAACAACAAACAACAATGGATGCAGGTAAAGAAGATGTTTGTTTTTCAAGACCCCAGTACAGTTGTTTAATGTACAAAAGTTTTATTTTAAACACTGCAGCAAACATATAATCAAAATCTTAAGCTTTTCAAGGGCCTTAAGGTTTTGGAGATCGGTAGGCCGGCAATGCCGCACTACCAATTATATACACGTAACTATACGTACCACTTGCTGTAATACACCTGAGATTAGAGGTAGGGTACCAAAATCAGTCGAGTACTGCCAAGTGACATAATGTAATGGCGGCCATTTAACTTTACTTATGCATTTGTTTTGTGAGTTAGGATATATAGTTTTTTCCTTCCTCTGTAAATATATATAATAACTTGTGTGAGAGTTTCAAACCTGTTATGTAAATATTAATATTCTATATTGATATTATTTCTCTTCTGTTGGCCAGTGGTTCAGGGATGAATGAACAAACTGTATTGCCATGGTAACATCACCAAACCTTATTGCCATGGTTACTTCACCTCTCTTTCCATGTTACCTCAGTAGATTGTTGAATCCTTACCTTGTTGCATTTCTGTACACTGTCACAGCCCAAGAAGTTTGAAGTTTGAATTATTGGCATCTAATCTGGATCCAAGCTGTTTGCAAAGTCAATCACAGTCACTCTTAACAGGCTAAGGGTTAAAAAGAGACAGCTATTTTTCTTGTGGCTGAATTCAGTGGAAGAGTGATAATGATATAGTTATAGAAATTCAGTGAGGTAATGGTTAAAGACGTTCACAGACACGTCATACTAGAGAAAAGTGTTAAATATGGGTCATGTCAAATGTGATGCTGGAAGAGAGATTTTTTGTACAATATTGTTTTTTGTTTGTTTTGATGGTTTTGTGATGTATACTCCTATATATATTTATTGTCACATGTATTACATATTTACTGAATATGGAAGCCTCTTGTTGCCATAATGTTTTGTCTACTGTTTAACAAGGAATCGGATTTGTCATTGAGATAACTGAAGATGTCCACTTAGTTTTCACAATTGTATTGTTGTAATAAAATCTTCCATTTTTATATTAAGACTATGAGGGTAAAATGTTGTAACCAGAGTTGCAAACAGTGTAGAATTGTAACAGATTTCTCATCTTTCACCTAGTCTTGGTCTGTTTACATCTGATGAATAAAGTGTTTCAGATTTTGATAGCAGTTTCATAACTATTCATTAAATTTTATACCAAGACTGGTCAACATTTTACACTAAATTTTTGTTTTCTAAAGAATATTTCCATTTTGATTCTTTAAGTATTGATTTTTTTTAGAATTTTTCATTAAGAAAGTATCTATTGCAAATAATTATAATGAAGAGGATGACAGTTTGATAAATAAACTGATTTACAGAGTAATAAATCATTTGTTCCTGAGCAATTTTACCCTGTTTACTTTTTGACAAACTGATTTTTCTTCCCTTTATATTTAAAAATGGAATAGTATTTGATCAGATATACCGTCAGAGAGTTCAGAATGAAAAATTGTCATTGAAAGGATTGTCTTGAAATAATGAGACTGTAAGGTCATAGCTTAAGTCCATTTCTGTTGTAAAATAAACTTTCAACATTTTACCAATTTTTGGGCTGTGATTTGATTGTTTGTTTATGTTGTAAACTGCCCAAAGACCAAAGTTCCATTTCATGTTAATGTGAAACCTTGATTGCTGGGATGAAAAAAGGTAGTGGACCCTGCTTTCTGCTGAATTTCTATACTGAAGTCTGCCATGAAACAGAAGTGAAACCTGCTTTCTGTTGAATACAGTTTGTCTATCAGGTATTCAACTTTGAATTCACCAACCCATTCTTAGACTTGAAACTCAAGAATAATCTCCAACCCTGTAGTCTGGCTCCTGGCACCTACCATTCTGGCAAAAGCTGAAAGCCAACAGAGTGTTGGGACTATTGTTGAGTGTTTTAATCTTATTTTAATTTTTTAATTTTAATTATTAGTAGTAAGAATTAAGTTTTAATTTAATTAATTGAGTTTAAGACTGGGTTGGTGAATTCCAAACCATATCTCAGATCCTAAGAGTGGTTGTATAGTCACCTTGTCTCACACTGCTGTTTTCAATGTACAATAAGTTGTCAGTTACTGGTGGTGCTGTTGACCAATGATTCCAAGGAGCATGGTTAAGTTTAATGGCTTCTTTGATAGAAGTAAATATTTATGCTCTTGGGAGATGATAATACCATAAACAAAACAGACTAAAATTCTGATCTGATCTCAGTACAAACTGTATGATGTTGGGCTTATTTCATACATCTACCTGGGCACATTTTAAACAGTATCTTGGATAATGTCTTGTCACCTGAAAGCTTTAGTGAATTAACTGCAGTTTTTAAAGATTTAAATGAGCACAGATTACATGCTTTACAAAGATAAGACGGGCGGAACTTCATGGCCATTGCTGTTTGATATAAATTGATTTTGACTGGTTCATTCATAATCACTCAGAACAAAGCTTGAATTTGACTGGTTCATTCATAACCACTCAGAACAAAGCTTGATTTTGAATGGTTCTTTCATAATCACTTGGAACAAAGTTAGATTTTGACTGGCTCATTCATAATCACTCAGAACAAAGCTTGAGTTTGAATGGTTCATTCATAATCACTTGGAACAGAGCTTGATTTTGGCTGGTTCATTCATAATCACTTGGAACAAAGCTTGATTTTGACTGGTTCATTCATAATCATGCAGAACAAAACTTGATTTTGACTGGTTCATTCATAATCACTCAGAACAAAGTGCTTTTGAAGCGGATGCACATTATTTTTTTCAAGTTGGATATTTACAGGATGACTACATGGCTTTTAAATTGTCCCAAGCCTTCATATGAGACTGTTTAGTATAGAAATTCAGCAAAGTTTAACAGCTAGATGAAAATAATTCTTGTACATGTATTACTTTTTTTGTTACCAACGTGATATTATGCAACTGTTTTAATATGAAATCAAAAGTATTTGCCACTTTGATGTTTTGTATACTTTATCTTAAGTC
>JAULCC010295361.1:0-12094 GCA_032358795.1 Nuttallia obscurata | reverse complement strand
TTCTGTGAAATTGTACAATGCTGTTGGTATAAACTATGTATATCACAACATTTGCCTTTTCAATGATTAACTGTGAACAATTTTGTATGTTGATAGCACAAAATCAGCCTTTTATATGAAAAGTTATCGAAAAAAAAAAGTTATCGCCTACCGACCCTATTTTTTTGGGGCATGTTACTGGAAACAAACAACTTTTTTTTTACACCTTATGGTGCAAATGCATTTGTGTAAATGTATGCTTTCTTTCAGTGCTTAGATTAAGGAAGTTCTTTCTCAATTCCTGATGATGTTTGAGTAAAGTGAATTTCCTAATAACATAATTATTATGTTTATTGGTATTTTTTTGGTAATTGTGTTTATAAGCTTGTCAGGATGGAAAAATGAATGTTTCTGAAAGTAGTAAGTTTGGTTTCATTGTAAAGGGCTTAAAGTTGAGGTGTTGGCATGCTTTAGATAATGCTTAAGTCATCTTTAATGAAGTGAAATGTGTTTGACACATTGTTTTAAGCTCACCTAAGCCAAGGGGAAAGTGTTACCAATTGGTACCCACTCTTTGTTGTCCATTGTTTATCCTATGTTGAATCACGTATATCTAAACCTAAGGGGCACTTTGTTTTAGAATTCTTACTGGAAATCAATATAAGCTAAAGCTTAGGTATTATGTCTGTAACATTATATACAGGTCTTATAACATTTTTGTTTTAATGGGGACCCAGATTCAGATTTTGTGCTGCCCATAAGAAATCTTATTTTATACAGACTTAAAAATTAAAAGTTATTTTTAAAACCTGTAATATACAGCTTATACATTTTGAGTTTAAGATCATGAATTATACAGGTTAACTAATACTTAGACTGTTCAGATGGTGACCCTGATTAAGAGTTTGTATTTTGTATTTGTAAATCTCAGGTGAGAGATTACAGAACCATCATGGTCCTCTTGTTTTACAATCCATTTCCTGATAGGTAATTGAAGGTTTAATGATACAAGCCTACACTCCTAATACATGTTAAAGTTTAAGTGTTGAGGGGTGTATGAAGACTTGACACATATAAATTATACCTGATTAATGACTTTATAGGTTCCAGTTGGTTGGTTGTCACTTCTGATGTCAGTCACTGCTGTAGTCTTTCATTTAGCTCTTTATTATTTGCCTCCATTTAGAAAAAAAAGTCAGTAAACCAAAATGTGTTCAATTTTGATGACTGAGGAAAGCCTTTACCTACAGTTCTCAAACTTGGTAGGGAGATTTGGCATTACCAATAGAAAAACCTACTGATTTTTAGGTCATCAGGTCAGAGGTCAAGGCATTGACTTTGAATACAAATATCTCTGATTGAGCTTCTTGTTTTAAAACCTTTTCTATAATTGATAATTTATGGTACAGTGTTCTAAAGTACCGCACAGTCAGGAAAATGAGATACATTTATTGTTTGTTTGTTTTGTTTTCTTATGTCATTTGCATCACTTTCTGCCAAATAGACAGGGTAAAACATTAAAACATTCATGTAAGTAAATGACTACAATGCACTATCCAGAATTTTAAATTTTAAATTTAAAAAATAATCTAGAGCTTATTGAAGTTGGAACAAACCTTTTTCGGTAGAAATTTTTTTGAAGAACAAACTAAAATTACAAAATTTCTTTTTGAAAAAAAAACACGATTGCACTTGGGATATCTATACTAAGGGAATGGTTATTGAAAATAAGGTGATGAATGATTGTGCTGTGATTATAACTAAAATGATCTGATAATAATCTGTTTTATCTCCCTGTTGACTAATGATATTGCCATGAATCTATTGTTTGGATGGCAGTTGATCCCACCAATCAGAACAGTCTATTGATTTTGTCTGCTGCTTCAACCAGTGAGCTGTTATAGGACTGCTGACTCATGCTGTTGTTAGAAACAAAATGGCTTACAAGTCATGCCAACATTGTGGCAAATTGACATAGTGACAGTGTGTGGGTTTAAAGAAAGTCTGTGATTTTAAATGTCTGCTTAAATGTGACTTTGGTTTAGATGTGTGGAATTACAAAATGGTGGATTGGAACTAGAACTATTGATTTTGTCACAACAGCGTTGGAAAAGAAACACAACTGAGTAAATGACTTATAACACTTAGAGATCAGTGGGCATCGAAAAAGACATATTAATGCAGGAAAAACTTGTGTTTAAATGGCATTGTTGTATGTTAGAGATGTGGGGTACTAGTCAGACATTGCCATTATTTCAGAGACTAGATATAACTGTATATGAGTTCTAGGACCTTGACACATGTTGTAAGTTGACATTGCAGTAAAACCTATCATACAATGGATTAAAAGAACACCCAACATATGGATTACTACATGTTTTCTGTCATGAGAGTACTTCTACGAATGTAAGTATGTAATAAGTAAACAAGCATATATATATTATAAATTTGACATTCTTGAATGTTGCTATTGTTGGAACAGTAACCCTGAATGGTCTTGTCTTCTAAACAGTACTGACCAGCAGCTCTGCAAGTAATTGACAGTTTTGAACTTATATGGATGGTGAGAGTTGATTGAATACTAGTATTCAGTCACAGTGACAACAGTCCCTCACCAAGGAGACACCTGAGGGCAGAAAATACCTCACCGAGGAGATGGGGGCCAGACAATCCCTCACCATGGAGACAGAGGCCAGACAGTCCCTCACCAAAGAGTCAGGGGCCAGATGATCCCTCACCATCAAGACAAATGCCAGACAAGCCCTCCCATCAAGACAAGTGCTAGAAAATCCTTCAACATAGAAACAGGGGCCAGGCAGTTCCTCATCATTGAAACAGGAACCAGACAATCCCTCTCAATGGAGAATTAAGGAATAATCCTTCATTATGAAGAGAGGAGCCAGACAATCCCTTACCATAAGGAATGGGGCCAGACAATCCCTTACCATAAAAAATGGGCCAGACAATCCCTTACCATACAAAATGGGCCAGACAATCCCTTACCATAAAAAATTGGCCAGACAATCCCTCATCAATGAGACAGGCACCAGACAATTCCTTACCATTGAGACAGGGGCCAGACAATCCTTTTCCATTAAGATAGGGGTTAGTCAACCCTTTATAATTGAGACATAGTGGGTCAATATTGCACCATAGAGACAGGGGCCAGACAATAGCTCATTCTGGAGACATGTGCCAAGCAATCCCTTACCATAAAATTTGGGGCTAGACAGTTTCTCATTATGGATATTGGGGTAGACAATCCTCAATCCTTTGTTATGGAGACAGGGACCAGACAAGTCCTCACCATGGATACAGGAGTTAGTCTGGGATTCCAACCTGTAATTCCATGATCCTAAGGCCATGATGTAAAATAATGTGTCAAAGACATGGATTTGCCAAATAAATGATCCCTGTTAGGTCTGTCGACACACTGTTTGCAAGTCAATACATATAGAAAGGTTTAGTTGTAGCTCTGCCATCCTTTAGGGAGTATAGATTCACAAATTTATTATAATTGGCAGTCAGACTAGACTTTATAGAAACATTTTGTTCTTGGTCTACACTGATTTCAAATTCCAGACCTCATGTATTCACCATTCAACATATAAACTCATTGAAAAGTTGGGATGGATTTTTATTTCTCACCAACAAAATAACTCAGTTCTTATATTACCCAAATATGTTAAAGCAAGTTTAAAGTTATTCAGAAAACTTATATTTTGAAATGATAAAATCATTAATTGTCCAGTTTGTTTCATTCAGCTACATTGTATTGTCAACTATTTTAGGAAAACAACTGAAATGATTTAAACTGTAGATCTGACATGAGTAATGCGGAAACACTTATGACCCTGAATTGGGAGGTTCATGGAAAAATCATGAATCAGGATGAGAAATCACTAAATGAAATTAAAATTGAAAACAATTTACTTGCCAAATTTTGGGATTGACCTCTGCCACCTATATGTTTAGACTAGTCTACTGACTACTTTCGAGGATAGAATAGATACAGACTGGTATAACAAATGTAGTCAGGATCACAGGATATTGTCATCTGCTGTTTAAGTAGTAAGTTTGTTTGGTTGGGAGAAAGCAGAATAAGTGTTGTCCTTGCCAACTCTATTTATCTCACTTGTACTTTCTCATATAAAAGTGCAGAAGAGTCTATTGGACAAATTGAGGTATACTTTGCAGTTGTTTTAAATGATGAACAATTCCCATCCTGATTTGATGTGGTGTTTATTTAGCCGCCCTTCTGAGGCTTTAGTACTTTAGGACTACTATATTTTTGTTCTTTCCCATGCTTTAAGGGTTCTCTGCATGTTGATGGGCAGTTGTTGACAAATGTATGATAATTGGTAGCACACTTGAACTATTATACACACTTACTTGAGTGTATTCAAAGAATTATTTAATTATTTATTTGGTTGTTATTAAATAAAGTTTCGAAAGGGTTTATGTAAGAGAGATTTTATGAGGATCAGTAAGTCAGTATATTAAATGGATCATTTTGACCACGGAATTATACACAAGTTAACGGAATCGAAACTGGTGTACACTATACAGGTAACTCGTTTTAACAATAGGGACACTGTGAGACTGGCGAAACTTGAGATAAGAGTCACTGCGGCCATTTTGAAACAAGACAGATAGCAAATCTCACCGAGTATTTCCATTTAGAGACTATAAATGCGTCTGGGTGATACAGAGCACGATCAGATAAGCGTCTGACTGATACGGATGAGGGGCCTATTGTTGATCGGCGAGATCTCCGAGTTGCCATTCCGTTTGTTCTTAATTCCATGCTTTGACTGCTGTCCCCAGGATATATAATGAGTGAGATTTATTTGTAGCTAAAATCTAACTCTCTAACAAGTGAGATAAATAGAGCTAACTGTAAATCATACTAAATCATTAAAGTCGATACATGAGTAGGATGGGGGGGGGGGGGACCTCAGGGCGGGCTTTGCTCTTGTGTGCAGACTGACAACACAGACTGATAGGTTAAGACATGAACTGTTTAACTATTTTTGAAAAACAAAATCAGCATTTGTAAGTCACTTTTACTGAAGTATTTTATGCCAAAAGAGAGGGATTTATATAAGTTATTCATAGCTTGTTTCATAATCCTAAAATTTATTGTGTAATTGATTGTATAGTATGTAACTTAACTGAATAAATATGTTTAAACCAAGTCGAAATGTAAAGAACAAACAATGACAAACACGCTTTAATACACACTCTGTTTAATACACAATTGTAAATGTGTGAGAAACACAAAGGTAGACAACTTAAGGCGTCTTCCGGTTGTACGAGTGATTGGAAAAAAGATTTTTTCGCCTCTACCATTTCTGCTGGTTGAAACCACTGAAGTCAGTTAGCACTGAAAACACAATGTCTGGACCAAATAAGAGCTCGAACATAGCCAGGTGCTTGGGTTATCCATGTTCAAGTGATTGAAGGTAGTTTCAATAAAAAGAAGAGGAAAAGTTGCTAGGACTTCATGAGTAGCTCCAACAACCCAGGGTCCTCGAAAGCTCGATGCTCGATTTTGCAAAGTTCAACTTTATGACTACATTTCTTCTCTACTCCATATCTCTTCAGATTCTTGAAGAACTTTTTAATAAGTTAGTGAAGACATATTGTTTTTGATCTGCTTTTCTGTCTGTCAGTCTGTCTGTCTGTCTGCTTGCCCTATTTGCTCTACCCTGACAAGTGGACCAGCCCAGTCCTGCTCTCCATGTTCTGCTATGCCCCACCTGGCTTATGAGCCTTGCGCAGTCCCGATGTGGTGAATTTGATATATGCTAGTATTTTGCACATTGATGAGGATCACCAGGTTTTTTTCAGTGGTAGAGAATCTGTTTCAAGTGTGGAAGGCTGTAGGTAATATCCCCGGCTGGGTCTAACCAGAAACAAACAATTGGTAGTAATGGCTTTCCCTTCTTTGCACACAAGATTTAGGGTTAGCATTATGATATTTTGTCGGTGTCCATGTAGCAGACACATCACATGGACACTCCATCAAGTCATGTCCATGTAGCAGACACATCACATGGACAATCAATCCAGTCATTTCCATTAAGCAGACACATCACATGGACACTCCATCCAGTCATGTCCATGTAGCAGACACATCACATGGACAATCAGTCCAGTCATTTTCATGTAGCAGACACTTCTCATGGACAATCCATCCAGTCATGTCCATGCTTCAGACACATCACATGGACACCCTATCCAGTCATGTCCATGTAGCAGACACATAATATGGACACTCCATCCAGTCATGTCCATGTAGCAGACACATCACATGGACAATCGGTCCAGACATGTCCATGTAGCAGATACATCACATAGACAATCTGTTCAGTCATGTACATGTAGCAGACACATCACATGGACAATCGGTCCAGTCATGTTCATGTAGCAGACACATCACATAGACAATCTGTTCAGTCATGTACATGTAGCAGACACATCACATGGACATTCCGTCCAGTCATGTCCATGTAGCAGACACATCAAATTGACAGTCGGTCAAGTCATGTCCATGTAGCACACATCACATTGACACTCTATCCAGTTATGTTATAGGGACACGGGGCCACCAGTCTTATAACTACCTATATAATATGGAGTACCAATTAACAAAGTCTTTTGGTATGACTAGACTGGATAACAAACCCACTACATCCTACATTCAAGATGATTGTTACACCATAATTCAGCTGCTTGTTATTGTAGTCTACAGAAACAGTATTTTGATCTTGTATTTTGAAAGCATAATTTGGCTAAGATATTTTCAGACCAACAATCAATAATGTCTCATATGAAGACTTAAGCTCAGCTTTCCCTGTGTTACTATGCAAATAGTTTTGGTTTGTAAATATTAGCTTGGCACTGGATGAAATATCTTGCATGATTTAGCATCAGCAGAAAATATTTCCAATGTATCAGGCATGAGAATCTCTGGAAAAAAGCTTAGTTTCTATCAGACTTATTACAGTCATAGATATTAGAGATAAATAAATAAATCTTTATTTCATTTTTTTTGAGCTGCATTTCTCATTATAGTTTCTTTTAACTGATATGCATTTTTATAGTGTTGATTTATATTATTGGTTTTGGGGGGAGAAAATTGTTAGGTTTATTGTAATAAAGATTAAATTAAAGGATTGACAATATGAAGTATTGTGAGTATCTTGTAGTGTTTGTTTTAGATGACTTTTAAAAGTGAACTCATATCAAGGTGTTCAGTTCTTGGTTGTCAAAATTATTAATAATAAATAGCAAGAAACTGATATTATTCCACCTGATATAAAATTGTAAGTCACTTAATTACTTAGCAGGAACAGAAATAATCTGTATAAGAGACAACATTTATAATCTGATTTATATTCAGATTAGTATAATCCTTATCTTATTGTTAATGACAGTGTAGAGCCTGGTCAGACATAACATTATATAATATCTGAACAATAAATATTTTTTTTTTTTTGTTGGTTACATATTGGACAGTTATTATGGACAGAGAAGTTACATTGGACACTCATATGGACAGAGAATACTGGTTTATATGCTCTATAAACACTCGAGCTTTGTACTTGCTTTGTACATTTGTATTTTACTGTCTACTTTCATATGAAAATTATGACAGTGTTTGTTTGTTTAACCCCTTCACAGCCTTGCCTGGATGATCCATCTGGGAGCAAATATATGCCTATGACCTGATGAATCTTTGGGTGTATGATATCATAGCATATCATATAGATCTATACATATAGATGTAAGGATTGGTAAAATCAATTTTATATTTAGCACAAAGATTTATACAGGTGTTCTGAATAAGTATATGAAGTTTGGTGTGTGTAGTACTATTACTTTGGAAATAGATGCAAATTGTATTTGAGCAACACTATACAAAAGGCATAATAGCTCTGGCATATAGCGTGCATATACTGGTGGCAGTGGACGGGTTAAGAAAGAATTTTAGATGAGGATGGGAGTAATTCATATATCTTGTATAGGACACTTTCCTACATGACATTTAATCAGTTTCACAGAATACTACTGTTTAGTTATGTATAATATAAGTATGGAATTGCTGGAGGTTGTAGACAATGTAGACCTTGAACAAACACTACATTTCCAGCCACCATCACTTCCAACTTCCGATTTACATGACTTATAAAAGACTAGTTGGGGGCCTTTTAGCAGGTATTTTGAACTCTTTACTCATGTTTATATCTGGAAAGAAAGTTTGTTTCCCCATGGATCCATGTAACCTGTGCCTGTGTTGTGATGTGGTAAAACCCAGTGTACTTATTTATCTGTAATGTTTGTTTTGTTTATTTGTTTATTTGATTTACGTCACTTTCTGCCAGCTAGGGTATCTGTAATCTAACCTAAGCCTGTCTTTTTAAAGTTTATATCATTAGCTGTTCTAGTTTCCGATCCTGTCATAACTCAATGTAGAATTAAGAAGTGTGTTCATGGCTTTCACAGAGATTCACTCTAAATTTCCAGGCTAAGAGATGTACTTAATGTACTTCTTTCACAGGGATTGTTTGCTAAAAGGTTTTAAACGCCACTTGCAGAAAAAAAAGCCTCATGTGTGGGTATTATGCATTATTTAATGTTAGAACTGGGAATGTGGCTCTGTTTTAGTGTGCGTATATTGACCTGGCCTTTAGCTCTGCCTGATTTCTCTGTATGTTGAGGCAATTGTCTGCACACATTTGAAAGTATTATTTGAAACATTTTGACAAAATGGCTTGTTTTGCCAAATTTGTCTGAAATAAAACTCTATTTCTAACCTTTTCTCTTTTATCATTGCTGGTCCAATTTCAATATAATTTCAATGATCCTTGGGTTGACCTCTACAAAAATTGTTCAAAGAATATTGATATGTAAAAAAAACATGGCCACCATGGGAGGGGCCATATTTCCTTATATAGCTTTATAGAAAACTTTGACAATCTTCTTCTCTTAAACTGCTGGTTCAATTTCAAATTTATTTCAAGGAAATGATCTTTTGGTGGACCTCCACCAAAATTGTTTGAAAAATTTGATTCCATGCAGAACTCTGCCATGAAACTTTAAAGACCTTCTTCTCAAAAACTAGTTGCCAAATTTGAAAATTATTTGGTGTAAGTGTTCTTTTAGTGACACTCTACAAATTAAATTTGTTCAAATTATTTGGATCAGTTAAAAAACATGGCCATCAGTGGGTGGAGCCAGTTTCCTTATATGGAGATATTCAGGTGAGCAATTACAGGACCATCATAGTACTCTTGTTTCCTAAATGGCACCATATAACCTGTACAGTGATGCAGTGCCATAAGACCCAACTGGACATAGCAATCATTTTTTTTGTCCAGTATTTGTGTGTCCATGCATGCGTCCGTCTTTCTGTCTGTGCATGCATCAGTGCTTCAGGATTGGCTTGTCTGGGCCCACACTTCATAATGGGTTCACAGATTTTAAAATATAGTGGCTCAAACGTTTTCTTGATGAGACAGAGTGTAGCCTGGAAGAATCAAATTCATACCTTAAAAGGTGTGGTCAAACTTAGAGGTCAAAACTGGTCAATATAATGTTTGTCCAGGGTCCACCCAGAATCTTCATTCTGCAGCGTCGACAATGATGCCCTATCGGCAGTATTAAAGAAATGAGTTCTTGCTTTGTATTTTGACAGTTACATAGTTTATAGCCATGAGTTTTTTGTTAAGTTGTGTTACATTTATTTACAGGTGCTCCAAGTGCGGTCAGTGTCTGTCCAACTGGTACTTTGAGAAGCATGGTCAACTGTTCTGTAAGCAGGACTACTGGTCAACATTTGGGGAGGCCTGTAATGGCTGTGCTGAGATAATCACAGGTCCAGTCATGGTAAGATTTGTTGTATCTAGTACCTGGTCTCTTGTTATGTTGGATTAAAAGTAGGGATGTCAACGAGTATTCGGATATCCGAGTACTTGGATAGACGCCGAGTATCCAAATATCAATATGGTATTCCGATATTTCTTTCGGGAATGATTTTTTCTGCATTTCATTCTGTTTTCCTTTCAAAATGTAAGAAATCGAAGATAAACTTCGGAAGCATGCATAAGCCGATTTTCGTAGTCACTTTACGATCACGTAACCATTCAGAGGTGCCAATTAAGGAACAAGCAGGTACTATGATAATTACCTTTAGCTAATCCATGTTAGGTTTTACCGTTAATACCGCCTCAGGCATCACAACAGCGTTAAGTTGCAGGAGATCCTCATCGCCCTATTGTTTTTGGCACCATCGTCTAACTATACAGTTTGTGTTGGGTGAATCAAAGAGTGGCTGTGCCGTGTGGAAAGAAATTATAGGCTCGCCATTCGTGATTTGAAAAGGCACTTGAAAAACTGGGAGTTGTAATTATTGTTCTTTTATTTACTCCTTTAAGAAATAACCTAAGCGATGACACAGAGTATTTGGTCTGCACGTCTTTATAAATACTAAGCTGGAAGCTAGGTCAGGTATGGGAATAATCGTTACAGTGGCAACATGACAAGTCGTTGTTTAGGTGAAATAATAAGTATTAGGAGTTTATTACACGATATTTCTCAAATTTTATCAAAGTTCTAAGTTGGGGATAGAATCACTGTCTGCCGATTTACAGCATTCTTGCTACAAGGGCACATCTACAATGCATGGTTTTCCACCAGTTGTCAACGTCGGGAAGCGTACTTAATCTCAAATTTAACTTTATTTAAATCAGATTGATTGACAATGGTCCCGAGTAATCGAGTATCCGAGTACTACTTGGATACCTCTTCCGAGTATCCGGATAGCAATTTTGGTACTCGTTGACATCCCTAATTAAAAGATCTATTTATTTGTTTAATGTTTCTTCCAATCTATTTACAAAATAGTTTTGGGTTGTTCGAGTTATTCTCAATAAGTAGTCGGGTCACAAAGTGTAACAACATGTTACAGATTAAAACTCTGGACTGAACAGAGAAAATTTTTATTTTACTTTTGTTATGAAATAGTACTGCATGAATTCATTTACATTAGTTCTAGAGACAGTGTGTCAATTCATTTTTTAGCTCATCTGATATTTTGATAAAAAAAGATGAGCTATTGTCGTGACTTGATCGTCGTCGGCGTCTGCGTCGGCGTAGGCGTCTGCGTTGGCGTTGCAGCCCAAGGTTAAGTTTTATGTTCAGGTCCACTTTTCTCCTAACTGGTTAAAGGTAATGCTTTCAAACTTGCAACACTTATTCAGCATCATTATATGTCTGTGCAGGACAAGGGTTATAACTAGCTGGTATTTTGCATGAGTTATGGACCTTTTTGGACTTAGAAAAACACCATTTCTTGGTTAAGTTTTATGTTTACGTTCCTTTTTTCCCCTAATTGGTCAAAGCTATTGGCTTCCAACTTGCAACACTTATTCAGCATCATGACTTGACTGTGTAGGACAAGGGTTATAACTCTATCTGGTATTTTGTATGAATTATGCGCCTTTTTGGAGTTTGACTAAGTTTTATGTTTAGATCATCATTTGTGGTAAAACTTTAAAGCTAACTTTGAAACTTTAACTTCTTAGTCACTATTATTAGATAGATGGATTAAGCAAGTTAGATAATCGAGTTTGCATTTTGCATGAATTATGGGCCTTTTTGGACTTAAAAGTTATTTGGGTTTTTTGATATGATTCGCTTATAGGTCCAACTTTCTCCTGAATGGTCTAAGTTATTTCATTCAAACTTGCAACACTTATTAACCATCACAAGATGGCTTAGCAGTACAAGGGACATAACTCTTTCTGGTTTTGTGCATGAATAACAGGCCTTTTTCAACTTTAAAAATACTATTTCTTGGTTAAGTTTCAGGAAATATTGGCTTTTATTTATTAGAAATTATTGTTTTTTGGTGAAGTTCTGTGTTTATGTTAATCTGTTCTGTTAACCACCAGAGCTATTACTTTGAAACTTTTAACAACTTGTCCTTATCATGAGATGGTTTTGTATATCAACTTACTCTAGTTTTTTTTTTTTTATACGCCCATCTGAAAGATGGCCGTATTATGTGAAACCCTGCGGCGGGCGGGCGGGCGGGCGTGCGGGCGGG
>JAULCC010295360.1:0-14807 GCA_032358795.1 Nuttallia obscurata | reverse complement strand
TGATGGAAAGTATATTTGACATCAGATTCATCTGGTCCTCTACAAATTTCTTCACCAAATCCATCTTCATCATCTGGCGTATTATGACTTTGTACTGCAGAGTTATGGTTTAGCTTAGAATGTGTCCACACCCTTTTACATAATAACTCTACCTTTGGAGATGTGGTCAATATACTATCAGAATGAAGTTTCATCTGACTTCCAGTAGGAAGATCATTTATCCTTTTGACTGGAGCAGTAGCTAGATGCGAAGTGTTCTCAGTATTTTTGTCATCATTTTCAACTTCTACACGCTTGTCATAACCACCTCCAATACCTGTCGCTATGTCTGGATCCTTTTTGGAATATTCTGCTGCATTATGAGACAATTTTTCTGACGTGTAGTCAAAATCTAAGCTGGATATTTGCATATGTTGGGTTTCAGTTGGAATTATATTGGACAGATATGTTTTGTCTTCTGCAAACAAATTACTGGCAGAACAGTTTGCTTCAGCTGTCTTAGATACTTTAGGTGGTTCCTTCAGACCTCCTTCAATCCAACCTGATGGACAGGGATTTAACATATGAATAACCCCTGGTGATATCTTCTGTTTCCGTCTTACATTTGACCTTATCTTTTTGACATTATCAGACCCACTTTCACTGAGCTCATTGGAACTAGAATCAAAGCTATCTGATGAATCATGAGCTGATTGAGATGAATGGGGGGATTTTCTTAAGGTTTTCATATGTGTTTTTAGATTACCAGATAATATCTTATCTGCATTACTGCCTTTATCTTTTCGTGGTACCATACTGATCTCCTCTTTGCCATGTCTTGCTTTTGACACTTGAAGAGACTTCATTGCTGTTACACGATTCTCAGGAGCATAAACTTTGCTACCATAAATTAAAGGAACATGCTCTATGTTAGTGTTCTCTGCCACATCATTTTTCTTATATGCTTTCTTATTCCCTTGATTCATTTTCTTACCTGTGCAAGTTGATGCTAACGAAAACCTATCTGTAGGTTTTAAATTTATTTTAGGTGGTTTTAAATTTAGTTTAGGTGGAATTGTTTTTGTAACTGGCTCTATTTTATATTCTGGAAGACAATGTGAAGAATCCTCTACTCCATCTTTAGAATCTGCTTTCATTTCCAAAACAACAGGTCCTATGTCTTGTGGCACATAAGTATTTTGAACAATTTGTTCATTTTTAGCATTTGCTCTTTTGCCTTGTCTATCATTATCCTTTGCTTCAATTTCTGAAGTAACAAGCCCCATTCTGTTTTTCTTTTGTTCGATGTATGAGCTTGGCAAAATATCAACATTTTTGTCAGATGTTGTTTTGCTTAGTTCACTTTTATCTACAACAATACATTCCTGTAACTCATCTTTACCAGGCAATAGGTGTGTTTTATACCAAAATGGGTCTGCAGCTGAAGTACTCGAACCATCTAAATTATCAAATTTACCTTTGCTAACTGATTCCTGTGAAATAGAAATAGTGTGCTCCTTCGTTTCAGACAAAGATCCATCTATGTCTTGAGTCACATCAACAGGTCTGTCTTTTCGGCTAACTTTGTCAGTAACAGGAGGCATTTCAATAGAAAATGTTTCATTTTTGTGTTGATAATCTAGAGATATCTCTTTTCCAGGTACAATATGTTGATATACATTTGACATTGACTCTTCTGCTCTACCTTTATTCATAGGCATTGTTATGTGTTCTTTGGATGAATCAAAAACTTTATCAAAAACTTCATGCTGAGGATCAACTAAAAGTTTTGGACTGATGAAGAAATCCATAGTTTCTTCTGTTGTAGATGATAACTCTTTGACAGCTGGCTTTGTTTCTTCACTGGAAGACAAAGATCTTCTTTTAAATGGCTCATTTTCATATTCTTCTATTTCAAACTGTCTATCTTGAAATGAAATTTCTGTTTCTACTGCTTTTTTATTCGAAGTCAAAGGTTTGCTATCTTTCAGTTTTCTTCTGTCCCCATCATGTGTCAGTTTGTTTGATGCCACAGATGAAATTTTACTTGTGTTACCACCATGTGATTTTAAACGGTTATTCTCTCCCGAAACATTTTGCCTCTGTAAGGAGTCCATTGCATTTGAAATATCTGGTGTTAGAGTATTATTGCCTAACTCTGTTTGCTTCTCTGAACTTGCCAGATCCAAACTGGGTTTATGTCTATCATATGCATGGCTTCTTATCTCCCCTTCCATGTAAGTCAAGTTTTGGTTTTCTGCAACTAACTTAGGCAATTTAGGAGAATGAGTAACATCATCTTTTACATCTTTCCATTTTACGGTTTCAACAGCATCTATACCAGATGAAAGATATGCAATGTTTTCAGCACCAAGATTTGATCCAACTAATTCTGCTGGATCACCAACAGGATATTTCAAATCTCCACTTGATAGATCATTTAACCTTTGAAGATCACTTGGATTCACATATGGTTCCACATAATCTGTTGTGTCTCCATTGCTCTTCGCCATGAAAGAGTTTATTATTCCCACTGGCTCTTCAGGGGAGTTTAATGTGCTGCCATCAAATGCTATCTGATACAGACTGGATGAGGACCCACTTCCAATCACACCACTGAGTATGTGCTTTACATGCAATGAAGATGCAGCTAACGCATCCTCTTCATCCAAAGAAGATTCTTTCATGTCATTATTGTAATCTTCTACTGTTTTAATACCAGAACTTGTATTCACATTTGCTACCACACTTTCAACAGAACTTTGATGTTTGGTATTATCTGGAATCATTTCTTCAGTCTTTTGGCGAATTGGAAAGTTTTCATAGATATGATCTTTGTAATCTTCATTTAAACTACTCTCAGTTGGCATTCTTGCTCCATTGTCATAAACAGTTGTGTACCTAACATCACCCTCAACTGCATAAGTCTTCCTTGTACTGTTTTTTGCCCTTAATTTATTCTCAGAGAGCATTCTGTCATCTGTAATATTGATATCAGTCTCCTTTGACAGATTTCTCTCTTCTATTGTGTCGATATCAGCCTTTTTTGCGTTTAAATGTATTCTGTCCTTTGACAATTTTTGGGCACCAGTAAAGTCTTTCTCAGTCTCTCTTACTGTGTTCTGCAGTGTGTCAAAAGGTTTAAATAAGTCATCCCTTAAGTCAAACACAGTCTCTTTTTCTCTTGTATTAAACTTGTAAACAGGCTGCACTATGTCATCAAGTATGTAGGTCTCAGTCCTTCTAGCACTGTAACGTAAGTTCTCTGCAGGCTGAACCCTGTCATCAGTAAAGTACATGTCAGTCTTCTTTGTGTTTGAATCAACAGTATGCCTTGGCAGTATACTGTCATCTGCAAAATCCATTGCATTCTCTTTTCCACTTTTACGTATGGTTTCTACTGTCTGCACTCTGTCATTAGTAAAGTCTATATCAGTCTCCTTTGCAATTAAAGGTTCGGGTTGCTTTGGCAGCATTCCATTGTTTTCAATGTCAATGGCAGTCTCCCTTGCACTTTTATGACAGTTGTCTCTTTCAGTCTTTCTTGCATTTTCATTTAAGTTTTCCACATGTGGGAGCAATCTGTCTCCTAAAAGGTTTATCTCAGTTTCTCTTACATTTTTACGTAAACAATCAGGAATTTGTACACTGTCATCAGTAAAATTTATGTCAGTCACCTTTGTGTTTGACTCAACAGGTTGCCTTGGAAACATTCTGTCTTCAGCAAAGTGTCTTTCGCTTTTACAGGAATTTTCCACACGCTGCTTTCTGTCTCTGTCATCAATAAAATCTATTTCAGTCTCCTCTGTTTTTGAATCAACAGACTGCATTGGCAGCTCAGTATCATCTGCAAAGTCTATTTCAGTCTCCTTTGAATTTAAATATACAACTTTCTTTGACAGCATTCTATTGTCTGTATTGTGAAATGCAGTCTCCCTTGCACTATTATGAAAGTTGTCTACTGTATCAATGATGTCATCAGTAAAGTCTATCAAAGTCTCTTTTGCATTTAAATGTACAACTTGCTTTGGCAGCATTTTATTGTCTGCAAAGTCTATTGCAGTTTCTCTTGCATTTTCATTTAGGATATCCACGTGTGGCAATCTGTCATTTGTAAAATCTATCTCAGTCTCTCTTGCATTATCAGATGAATCCTCTGCAATCTGCATTTGGTCATCAGTAAATTTTATGCCAGTTGCCTTTGTGTTCGAATCAACAGTGTGCCTTGGCAGCATAGATTCTTCTTCAAAGTCTATCCCAGGCTCTCTTTCACAATTATTTAATGTGTCCATAGATTGCATTCTGTCATTGGTTATGTCAATATCAGTCTCCCTTGCATTTAAATGAAATGTGTTTGTTTGATGTTTTTTGTCACCTGTAAAGCCTTTCTTAGTCAGTCTTGCATTATTATGTAATTTGTCTTTGGGCAGAACAATATTACTTGAAAAGTCTATATCAGTCTCTCTTACACGTTCATGTAATGTTTTCACAGGCTGACCTCTGGAATCTGTCAAGTTTACTTCAGTTTCCATTGGGTTTGAATAAACTAAGTGCTTTTTTAGACTTCTTTCATCCTTTATGTCTTTCACAGTATTTCTTGCACTCTCATCTGTAATGTCTATCACAGTCTCTCTATCGTCTTTATGTACTGCATCAACTGAGAGTTTTCTGTCATCTCTTATGGCAGTGGACAAGTCTGTTTCACCTTCAGATGCACTTTTGTAACTGTCATCACTATCATCTGATATGACACTTCTTGTCTTCCTTGCACTTACATGTGATGTACCTTTAGACAAAATTTTATCACCTGTTATGTCTCTATCAAGCTCCCTGACCCTGTCGTCCTCAGCTACAGGCTTTGCCATGCTGTAATGTTCTGAACAAACTTCTAGTGTAGAACCTGACTTACCACAAGTACGGTATGCAAGACTTTCTTCTGTACTGTTGTAAAGGTCTTTATCTGACTTTAGTGATAAATTACCTGTATCACTTACCTTTTCTAAATTCCTGCTATTGAGTTTATCATATAACAACTCCATTTGTTTAACATCATCTTGTGGACTTACCTGGTCTGCAGTGTTGGACATTTCATATGTGTTCATTTCCATACTAGGAGAAAACATTTCAAGATAATGGAAAGGTGTTTCCAAACCATGCCTTTGGTTTTTTAATCTCAAATGTTCTTTGTCTAACTTGCTCATGGTCTTATGCGCACTTTCATGATTTTTTACATTTCTATATTGATGTTCAAAATGGGATACCCCAGTTTCTGTTTTTTGTCTCTCATTAGATTGGATCTTGGTACTACTTTTATTTGCTGGTGAGTTGGTGGTGTCAGGGGTTAGTATGTACATCTTTAATTCTTCTCTAAGGCTGGAATTACAACTACCATCAAGACTGACAGTTTCATTATTGATGCTTGATTGTTTAGTGTAATGTCTATCACTACTTAAAGGGGATTCTTCAACTTTTACTGACTGTGTTGGTGTAAGACGTTTGTTTATTTTAGCATATGCAGGCGTTTGCTTGCTTGACTGTTCTGATGTAATTAGACTATGTTTTAGATCTGATGATGCCAACTTTGCTGGAGGCTGATGTGTCATATTATTCTGATTGTTTGAAAAATATTTACTTCTTCTACCAAACACTTTTTGAGGTTCTTTTTCTTGTCTACCACCATGAGTTATATCCCTATATGTATCGTGTTTTGTTTCACCAACTTCAGCATAAATGTTTTCAGCAAGTGACATTTTAAAATCAGATGCAACATTTTCAACTGAATGTGTGTTTGACAAACCTAGCCGTCTGGCCTCCTGATTTTCATGTCTATAAAGATTTTCTACACTTCCTGTTTTCTGAAATTCAACATCGTTTTCACCATCATAATCATCAAAATCAGTAGAAAGTAAGGAACCAATAGATGATGATGGATATGAAAACAAAAATCTATTAGTGTTTCTTGATGTTTTGTTAGTAGACAAATTTCTATTAGACTCTGGAGTATGAGACCTATACCTTCTGCCTTTAATTGTTACATTACCAACCTGATGATGCTCATGTCTTCTGATGTCTTCTTCAACTTCTTGGTCATCATCATCATCATCACTATGATGATCTTTCTTGTCAATACTTTTCTGCATGATAGCTGCCAGAGGAGATTGAACAGCAAGCATTTTCTCCATTTTACTTTTTCTGTCTGGAACATCCTCAAATGAATCAAAAGATCTGTCTAAAGAAGTATTTTCTGATGGTGGTCCCCTGTATCCTGGTATGGCTTTGCTTGGCTTAGGGGCTACAGGTGGAGCATGTTTAGGTTCTGGAGGCGAATGTCTGGGCTCTGGAGGTGAATGTCTAGGCTCTGGAGGAGAATGTCGAGGCCTTGCAGGTGAATGTTTGGGTTCTGGTGCTGACCTGCTTACCACTGGAGGAGGTTTTGAATCTGGTGTGAATGGCTCGTTTCTCATCTCATTACGTCTCAGCTGTCGATCTGAAGTATTTGAAAAGCACATTATATATCGCAATATTGTATAATAACATATCGCCACAGTATGCCTATCAATTAGTAATCTATTCATTTATATTTGCTTACATACAATTTTCACACATTATTTGAATATTAACCATGTATTATCTTTATATTCATGTATTTACTTTCATAAAAGCATAGGAAAAACATGTTCATGTATGGATATCACAAATCTGAAGAGTTGAAGTTGCATTCATTCATGATCTTTGCTGTTATCAGCACAAGGCCCGAGGTAATAAAACTTACTAAAATTGAGCATTTAACAGAAGTTTTGTTGTTGAAGTTAAAAACTTCAGTTCCATGTTTAGGTAAGTAACTCAATGTAAAGTAGGGTGAATTTACAAGCTTATGGTAATTTTTTTACTTCTTTACTTGCAGTTTGTCACTAAGATTAGAAGCATTTCTAGTTTGAGCATGATTCTCAAATTAGGCACGGTGCTCAAACATGATGCCTTGGCAACAGAGACTGAAAATATTTATTGTTTTCTTTTTAGAAGGTAACAGAGACCTTCTTTGTCATTAATCAATTCTCTTGTTCTTTAACCCAAGCATAATTATCAAAAATTCTGTTAAATGCTCAATTTAAGGAAGTTTTATAACCTTGATCCTGAATCTACCTTGGTAACAGATTCAAAAGTGCTTCAACTAGCAAAGCTTTAGGTATTTCTAGGCATGATTGGTCAAGATAATTTAGTACTGCCATGCAAAACAAAAGCTACCAGATGATAAGAAAGAAATATTGTATTGAATAATGAGTACAAATGATTAACAGAGTAACAAAGGGCAATAACTTGGTAATAATAAATATAAGACTTATGGTGTTTTTACAATGCTCTCAGTGTGCTTGACTACTGTGTGAAATTGTGTTGACATTGTCAAGTTATGTTCCAAAAAAGGAAAATTAACAAAGGGTAATGTAGTAGTGTAGGTATATGGGACACTCGTACAGCCTTGCTGTACAAGCATGCTTTTATAGCAACGTGGTAGAGTGCTCGACTTCGGAGACGAAGGTTGTGGGTTCGATTCCCACACCTGCCAAAATATTTTCCCACAGAAAATACCCGGTTACAGTAATAACACTGTAATTATATTTAAGATAGAATTTTGGTTCTTATTCTCTGCATTTCCCATCTTTGAGCTTGACCACTGTATGAAGTTTTATTGAATTCCATCCTTCATTTTTCCAGACAAAGTGTAGAAGAATGGGCAATAATTTTTGAAGATTAAACAAAATGAGTCCATGTATATCATGTGATCCTAAAAAATGACCTTGACCTTGGGAGTATATAGCTGACAGATGTGCATAATGCATCTCTCAGCTATATACTCTGATGAAACTGAAAAAACCTATAGTCCCTGACTGGTAACCGGGGAAGTTTACTATCAGCAAATAAAGGCAGATGAGGTAGGAAAAACTGGAAAAGCAAGTCTACATGGCTTCCATGTTGGTCTTAATTCATTTTTTATATTTGGATGTTAGCCATAATGAGTTTGCGTATACAAAAAAATTTTCAAACTGTCTATAAGAAATAGATGATATCTGATGAGTTTTCTCTTTATATAAAATGAGAAGAGTCCAGGAATCTTTATAAGCAAGCCTCTGGCTAGCTTAATAAAGGTTTGAGGACAAGTCTATTTAAATTTTATATGAATTGAAAACAAATCTGATATTCTTTTTATCACATGACAATACAACAAGAGGTAAATAAGATTTTTCTTTTTGATTTTGTGATGGCATCGGTCCTTATATGTAACATGTTGTTTGTATAAGAAAATATGTGATTATTATATTACTGTAAATAGGCAAAATCATGTGATAATACGTTTTATTACATCATATTTAAAATAGGCCATTTTGTGCAATGACCAGTTTTAGGTGAATGGAAATAGGTAAAAATTTTGCCCATCAATCTCTTGGTTCTGTAGCATATGGTAAGGAACAAATTAGAGATATAGGTATCAATTTAGCAGCACAAATACATCTTGTTCAACTTTGAGTTTTAGTAGACATTATTCAATAATATCATTGCATAATGACCACTCTAATACAAGACCAACCCACAATTATGATCAATACTATTCAGATTTATTTCAGTAATTGGACAATCCTTAAACAGAAGCCCATGTAAAAATTTTATTCCCAAATGAAACAACATTGCTTAGAACAACCTCATATTCCAATTATCTATTAACCATAAGCTACTTCTCCATGGTATTTCTGGACTCCTTAAATAGATGATGCTCGCCAAAGTTGATATTTTAAAGAATAAACAGACTGCTTTGTAATTAAAGAATCATTCCTTCTACGATAAACAATCCAATCAAGAAGTTATTGACAAACATAGGGGAGGTTTAACAGAATGCAAGGCTAGCTATGAAAGAGGTCATAACTCTGCTTTGTTAAATTAATTAATAAAAATGATTTGATAAACTAAGAAATCTAAATTACTGCAATACTTTCAATATAATGATAAGGTTAGATTTTATGTATCACAAACAAAAAACTTTTTCTTTCTATGTTGTACCATTCTTCATTTCATTGAAATAAATAAGCATGGAAAATGCTACATTTCATTGAACTGTATTGTTTTAAAATGCTGTTGGAGACTTTTCACTTGAGTTTATAAAGATTTTATATCTAATTTTATCAGAAAAACAAAACCCAACAAAATATTAAAAGGACAGCTAACAAGTGACAATATTACATAATAATATAGTGACAATATTTATGCCAAGAATCAGGTGAATCGGACAGAAACTGAAACAGAAGATCACTGAACGAGACTTTTCAAGTTGATTTAAAGGGCAATAACTCCATAATCTTTGCATTAACTAACATAAAATTTGTGTTTTGCAAATCTTCTGCTCCTTATAAATAATTATTCCAAGTGTCAGGTGAATCGGAATAGAACTGAAGGAGTTGGCCAGACAAAGACCTTTCATGTTGATTCAGGGGTAATAACTCTGTAATCCTTGTGCGAACAAACGTGAAATTTGTGTCTTGCTTATCAACTACTCCTAATTAATACTTATGCCAAGTATCAAGTGAATTAGACTGAAAGTGAAAGAAAAACTTCACCAGACAAAATTTTGCCCAAATGACCCGACATCTCGCTCCACAGGCTGATTCCAATATATCCCCTTCCAATTTTGTTTGGGGGCACAATAATAAGAGACTTCAAGCTGAGACCACTTCAGCACTTAGACCATGTTAAGATTGACCAACATGTCTTACTACAGGAGTTTTCTTTCTCTTTCAAGGGAATTCGATATAGCTGGCAATGTGAAAGGTCATTATTACAAAAAAGACAGGGTAGTAGCTTGACTGAACTATTATTGGGGGGGGTCTGGGGGGTATGCTCCCCTTGGAAAAAAACTAGTGGTGGGTTTTGGCGTATATATTATAGCAGTAAATATGTTAATTTGAGCATTTGTTTTCCTAAAACTAGATGGGTGTTCAGTAGCAAGCATGTGTCAAACTAACAAATATGACCTTGCCCTACAGACTTCAGGAAGAAATGTTCATATATGGCAACGCTATAGCTAATGTTAAGTTTGTGTGACTGATGGACTGACTGACCAAGCAATCCACTTTCTTAGAAGCTTGATTATTTACATAGTTGTGATGGTTGAGTAGCTTTGAAGAAAGTTTCAATACAATACATCATGTAGTTATTGAGTTGTGATGTATATATAAAGCTGCATGCAAAACCTTTACCAAAATTTCAAAGTCATAAAAAGGGCCATAACTTGCATTAAATGCAAGACAGAGTTTTCTAACTTGATTAGTTACATAGATCTGATGGTTGAAAAGCCTATAAAAAATGCAATGCACTACATCAAGTAGTTACTGAGTTGTAGTGTCAGATATAAAGTTACATGCAAAATTTTAACCAAGGTGTTACACTGCAGACGCTTACCAACTATGAAACAATTAGCTAATGCACATGTGAAAATCATATGATGATAATAAGCAAACATGAGATTATAGGAATAATTCATTGTGTATAATTTAGATTTAAAATAATTTGACCATATTGATGGTTGAAAATGTAAACGTAATTTAGCAAACATTTGTATGACACGAGAGTTATTTTATCACCTAAAATGGACAACTTAAATAAATAATTTATCATTTTCTATGACAATGCAGCTTTAAGTTAACTTAATTAAAAACTTTACCCTCATCCCTCTTCCTCATGTTTTTTGTCCTTCCAGCAAAGGTGCCCCTCTTACTCATGACCCTGTCGAAAGCTGGTGAATCACGATTCTCCATTGCTGCTATCTGTCTGGTCTGGAATTGTGTTCTACCAGAGTATCGAAACCTTGAGCCAAACCTCATCAAGAGACCAACATGTTTTGGTTGTTCAGGTTCACGAAACCTTAAGAATGAAAAAACAATTCCCCAGATAAAAACAGTACAATATTTTCACAGTTATTATTTTGGAACATGTTTTTAACAAACTGAAGTCACTGTTCGGTTGAGTAAATTTATACCAACGACTTTTAACCTTTAGCCTGCTGGGCAAATGTTGTCTCCTTAAACTGTTGTCTGCCTTTATTTCAAAATTCATCAGAATCGCCCAATATTTGGAGAAATTTTTGGCCGGGTGTCAAACAGTTTGGATCCTGATTAGACGCTGAGTTACTTGGCATCTAATCTGGATCCAAGCTGTTTGCAAATTCTATCTTGGTTGCCCATAGCAGGCTAAAGGTTAATCACTTTGCCATTCACCACGCTACCTTGTGGAAGATCCTGGTTCCAATAAACCCTCCACCATGAAAACCTAGAAAAATCACCATGAAACCTAACTTAAATCTTAAATCGCAAAATAAATCCTTTGCCAAACCCTCAGAGGATAAAATAATAATTAGAATCTGAATTGGGTTTCATAGAGAAAACACCTTGTGACAAGGATTTTCGTTTTGTTTTTCTTCATTTGTTTGGAATTTAATGTAGCTTTAACATATTGCAACATCAAACTCATTACAGGTAGAGGATGAACCCTGAATACCTCTGTACACTTTTTTTGTTTTAAAAATAATTAATATACAATTTCATATTGTGGTTGTAGAGATAAAACAGATCAGAAAATTTTCACTCTCTACAATTTTTGAGAATGTTGTGGAAGGAGGAGGGACTCCATCCATCTATATGTCTCTCACAAACACTCATAAAAATAGCAGTAGAACACATATGTCGTTCTTTTGTACTTTAATCTTATGAAAACCCAGAAATATAGGTGAAAAGCATCAGGACCCTGTTGTCATAAGCAATACACTTTGAAAGTTTGAAGTACAAATGTTCACAAATGGCAGTTTTAGCTAACTTTTATTTGACTGACTGAAGGAAAAAGAGATCCCTATGTATTGCACTTTCTTTGAAAAAAGACATGAAAAACAAATTCTAATCTTCTTTCCTTGAATTTGGAAAGCTATCACTGTTCCCAAATTAGTTTTCAAGTGGCTGAGTATTTGCCATACCAGCATTATCACATTTTCCAAAGTAGTTGAGTTAGTTAAAACATATTTTTATTTTTAAAATCAGAAGTGGTGTCGGGCAACAAGTTCTCACAACTTAGATGATTACACTGGAATCTTATTCTATATGACACCTTATTATTAAGCAAACAAAATATATAAGTAAAGTTGAGAATTTCTTTTCCAAGCACAATTTATACTATGCATCTAGCTCTGGACACTAATTCTCTTTCATGTGAGGAAGTATCAAGCAAGTATGAAAAATGTCAGTGGTTTTTTCCTTTGATGCCTGGGGTCTTGCAAAAAAAAACTTAAACTGTGTGCTTTCAAATCATAACCCATTATTAATCTGCAACAAAAAAAACAGCTATGTATCCATTAGGAGTTCTGCATTCATTAACACATATGATACAGTAACATTTCAACAAAAGTGCAGAAAGGTTTGAGAGACTCTTTCCCAAATGCCTGACAATGTGCAATAATGCATAAATGTCTGGAGTATGCAGAAACATAAGATTCCATCTTTAGTTTTCCTTTCAAATAACTGTTTCTAGTCTGGTACATTACAGACAAACCGATTTAGAGTGTGCATTAATAATGCCATCAAACTAGCTATACAAAAATGTAATGAATAATATTGAAATGTGAGACTGAAATAATCCTTGGCAATAAAACCTCTCCATGCAAAACTTTAAATGATTTCATAAAATTAAATACAAAACTTCTTTATTACATTTGATGACCCAATTAACATTTTGCTACATTAGATAGAAGAAGTAGAGATCAATTAACTGATGTATTCAAAAAGCACTTATTTGTTTTTATGTAAAGATATCAGATGCTTTTTGTAATCGTTTTTTAACTGCTAGCAGGGCTTGAACCCACATTGGTGAAGGGCCACATGATTACAAGTCAAGGACCTTAACCTGACTGAGCAAGGGAGATCCTTGTAATGTGTAAATCTGTTGTTTTTATTTTTGTTTCCAGATATCAATAATTACAACTCAGGAGTTGAAAGGGACAAGTTCCAGTGTTGCTGCATAGTGGCAACAGCTTTGACTTGATCAAACTTTTGTAAATTAACCCAAATTTAAATATTGCAGATGTGAAATCCTACAGCTTCACCTAAAGTATATGATCTTTAAAAGTGACGTGGCCTCAGCATATATAGTTGGATAGAGAACAGTTGACTTGTAATATCACTTGGACTTTCACCCCTTTCCTATTGTAAGTTCGAATCCTGTCTCAGATCAATAAAATTTCATCTACGGAAGCTACCAAGCTAGCTTGCAGAATGTAATTTGTTCTTCCAAAGGCATTTGGGATCTTCCTCCACCTGAACAATGCCAGCTTGCCTTTAAAGCCAAGTGCCAAACAAATAAAAGAGAAAGTGATAATATACATTCGTCATGGTGTGTTGTTTTCTTCAAAATACAGTAGTTTCATAACTTAATCCAGAGATGAGGCTGACAACTTCCATATTTGTATACATCAGTTAAGAAGAACTGAGCAAAATATCAAATAAATAGTTCATCATTTATATGCAAAATTCATTGAGTCTTTTGTATGGCACGCTGTTTGCACATGCATTCAGAGAACCATAGGTTCTCACTGGGTAACTAGGGTTCTCACCGAGAAATCTCGCTAGCCGTTTGCAAGTTCACAGATTTTCCAAGAACCATGGGTTTTCAGTGGAAACTTTTCATGTTTCATGAAACTTTGTGATCTCAGGTGAGAAACCAGGTATTCCAGTGGGAAACTAGGTTTCTTAGTGAGAACCTATGGTTTTCTGAATACTTGTGCAATCGGCTTGCCATACTTTTGGTTTGAAAAGTGACATTTTCTTTTAACTAGTTTCATCACCAGCTTTAAATCTCATGATTAATACTGCAAAAATTCTTTCTAATAATATATACGGCAGAGATTAATAGTGAGAGTAAAGACAGAAAACTCTGTGTAGGAAATTTAATCTAGATGGGTCTTATGTGTGTTGCCCTCTTGTACTTTGTCAGATTAGGCAAGGTGATCTTGACCTATAGAAAGTTGTGGCATCAAGACCCTGTTTCTGAAAGCATTATAATTTGAAAATTTGTAGAAAAAATGTATAATATATGGTAAAGTTACAGCCAACATTAGCTTTACATGACAAAATCTATTTACAAAAAGGGGCATAATTAACTCTGTCAAATACCTTGACCTACATTATTTGGTGGCATCACCACCCTGATGTCATAAGCAGTATACACTGAAATTTGAAGAAGAAATGTTAATAGATGGCAAAGTTAAGTGTCTGTCAAGGAATAACAGTCAAAGCAATCCCTATATGTTTCACATTTTCTCTAAAAGGGTGACAAAAAAAAAAGGAGAAAACATACCGAAAGAAGGAGTGGTGTTCCACACAAATTTTCCACAGTCTCTTTGCTAACCGCACACTGAGCAGTTTAAAGCCAATCAAACTAGCAAACTCTTCAAACTGGAAAAGAAAAAGAAAGAAAAAAATGTTCAATGCAATACTTGTGAATCCATGTTGTCAATGTCCATGGAGATTATATTGAAAACTTGATGAAAACTTTATATGAAATCTTTAGCTTCTTCAAAACAATATATACTACAAACTTGGTTATAACTCTGATGCATGTGACTTTGACCTAGCTATAGATTTGGACTACTGTACATGATGATAGGACACCATAAGTTTTCTTTGAAAAAGGTGACATGAAAACTGTTCTAGTAATACATGGATATTCATAAATAGCATGCATTATTATTGTTAGTTACACTATGCTTTTGAAAGAAACAAAAAAGAAACAGTTCTGCTTGA
>JAULCC010295249.1:0-12095 GCA_032358795.1 Nuttallia obscurata | reverse complement strand
GAGATCATAGGTTTCATATTACTTGTGCAAACGGCGAGCGAGAAACCTAGTTTCTCACTGAGAAACTAGGTTTCTCACTGAGAACCAATGATTCTCTGAATACTTGTGCAAACGGCGTGCCATACACTAACGTCTATGTTTAGCAGCCCAGTTACGGCGGACACGACAATGGATTTCAGTAAAACGTGGTCCATGATAAGCACGTCGACAGCGTATGCCTATCGCTTCAAGACGGCATTTGACGGCGTCGGGGATTATCTTTCCTCTGATCAATACGGCCAAGTATCTCTCGTGCCGTCTGGGTTGCCATCCTAAATCGTTGACACAAGACAAGTGCGTTAGCCGAATGTACCAATTCTGACGTTGTCTTGTTACGCGAGGACGTCAAGTGCTATTGACCCACTTTGCTTAAATTGGTGATGCAGACTAGCTATGGTGGTTTAATGAATCTCGAATAAAGCAGCAACAGCTTTTTAAGTTATGTCTGCGTCAGTCTGTCCCAGTGTTCGTTAGACAGTTGAAAGTGAACATCTGCTTTTTTACATAACTTATTCTGTCTTTTAAGCTAACGATATGAAATCATTTCGAACACTGTTTTAGTTGTTTTTAATTCTTACCCGATAAACACGTACGAGATATGCACGTTGATTCCACATTTTTTCGCACTGATTTGATATTCTATTGAAAAGCACATAAACCATGCAGCAAATTTGCTATCGAATCGACCGTCTATTATGCAAATGTATTATACACATACACAATACGCTGTTACGATAAAGATGTATAATATAGAAAATATTAAACTTTAAGAAACGTGCGTTTCTTTTGCTGTTAAATATACAAAGCAATGGATGAACAATGGGAAATATAAAGATATACAGACAGATGTTTAATTGTAAATGCAAGGGATAACCAATATGTTTATAATAATATGACAATGGTCACATTTGGTGCAAAACATATTAGTTATTAATCACTGTATTTCTAAAACTTCTTTTGAAGGATGCTCAAGACTGAAGTCAGATGAGGGTAACTTATTTAAGTGTATACTCTGTTAGTAGAAGGGTCCTTAGTTCCTCTGATTTAATATTGATGCACAAATCGTTTGTTCACTTCCGTTACGTAAGTATATAATCTTTCAAGGAAATCAGCGTCATTGCTTATAATATGCATGCATTGATTTGGGAATGCAAAAACGCGTACTAATAGCATGGGTAAAACATTCAAGATAGATATATAATGAGCTCAACATCAGCACAAACTTTTTGTGTTTAAAGTCACCGTGACGTTGTGCTTTAATCTGATGGTTCAAGATTAATGAGGGTCATCTACCTCTCTACCGAGTTTGAGCTCAAGGTGTTCTGAAGTTATCAAGTAGACAATATGTTTGTGTTCGATGTTACGTTATTTTGACCTTCGACCTGATGACCTCAAAATCAATAGAGATCATTTAATCGTCATATTCAACTAAACCTCTCTACCAAGTTTTAGGACCGTAGATCCAGGCGTTTTCCAGTTATCAATCGGACAAGCTTTTTGTTGTACCGACTGGCACGACGGACCAACCAATATGTGCAAAGCAATATATCCCCATTTCTTTAAAACGCATGCCCGATGAACTAAATGAAATGTTATGTAGCAACAGCTAAATGATTCGAAGCGGCTCGCAAAATAGAGTAAATATTTGAGATGGAAAAAGAAACTCCTTAATATATCACTATAAATATATATACAAATATAAAACTCTTTATATATATTGAAAGCATAACTTAAACATCTATTGAATATTAACAACCCAGTTGTGTTTACGTTATAATGACAAAGTTTTATACGGTGCATGTTCGGAAGAAAAGAATTTCAAACTTTAAAAAGCCTTGATAAATTAACCAATCGGTAAAGCTTTTCATTTCTTCCGCCTATGGTGTATGAACGCATTGTGCGTACTACATTAATGTAGGGTTGTGGTAATTTAAATAATCAAATTGAAATCCTGGGCGATTGCATGCCAATACTTTTGTCAGTTTTGATATGTTTTTAAATGGATACACCAAATGGAAAATACAGACCGACAGCTGCTTATTCGGTTAAACAAATTAGTGTTAACTTTGTAGGGGAGGAAGCTAACAATGCCAATGTTAAAAATTCATCAACCTGTCGTTGTTCCAAACTTGTTATTGGAATTGCGGTAGTCCTGGGATTGACTATTGCGTCAGTAGTTTCAGTGGTGGTGGTGGTCTTTATTGCTGACGGAGACAATAATAGCAGTGCTACACCAGGTAAAATAAAGGATGTTAGAAAATAATATACGTCTGTAGAATATTGAAATGTTCAGATAATTTTCTAGAGATGCAGCTTGCCAATTTCTTTAAAAGAGGGATATATTCAGAGTGTAAATTTTCAACACATCTAATGATTATGAGATTTATCATCTATACCATTTTTTTATACAAAGACAATTTGGTCGTTCAAAAGTCAATTTTTTGCCTTCAATGATTAGTTCAAGAACACATTACGACATAAATTGGTATTTCTTTAGAATAATATAATTGCTAGGTCGTTTTTATCTTTGTCTAGCATATACGTATTTCTTTTATCATGCGGTTATAGTTTTATGTAAGAAATATATTCACTTTCAAGGAGATTTGATTTTAGTGAATATTAATTGATTAAAGTTCTCAAGACATTTGAGATATAGCATTATGTTTGTCATATGCCCTCGTAGTCACAATGTAAATTAAACTTTCGGAATGGATATTTCACAAGAAATGATTACATGAACATGTACGTGCTATTTCAACTATGCGTCTACTTGCATAATTGTAGTGCAAAACTAATTTTAGAAGTAAAATCATACAAATATATGATCTGACCATTATGTTGTTAATTCGTTCCAATTGATCTATTTAGCTCCACTTCGAAATTCAACCACCAGCTATGATTCAGCTTTACCAACACGATCAACAACACTATTTCCGCCTAGTTCCACATCAACATGGCCAAAATCAACAGCTTCAGCCTCTATCCAAACATCTACTAGTATATCAACATCTACAGGTATAGTGGTACTATAAGTCGGATAGTATGAATTATCCAAACTTTGAGATATTGAATTTCAATCAAATTTTGATTAATACACCAATTCTCTACGAGGCACTCTTACACTTCTTTAAACAACCATAGCAATTGTTACTTCAGACCATCGACTTTAAACCAAGTGGTAGCAACAAAATAACTATTAATATCTAAAATACGTTTTTTATTCTTTATATTTATCAAACTTGTTTAGCCTAATTAGTAGTATTTTCCATGTTCATTTTTGATAGGTGGGCAATGGACACAGTGGAGTGACTGGACAGCATGTACATCTACATGTGGATCTGGTATCCACAAACGTTACCGCTCCTGTAATAGTACCACGAGTGGCTTATGCATTGGGGATTTTATTGAGCAAGAAGTGTGCACGTCCATAGTGTGTCCAGGTACTGTTATATGTGTATAATTTCATGTGATTTGTCGATGCAGTTAGTTAATTTTGCAAACGTGTAACAAACTAATCTAAAGATAGTACACGTTATTTTCTTTCACCGTTTTACTTAAATTAGATTGTTTCGCGAAGGATTCAGAGAATAAAACTTGTGTCTGGAAAAGTACCCATAACATTTCAGATAAGAACTTTTGTTGTTTTTTTTATCACTCACTTTTCAGCATGATAATATCAAGTTTATTGCCATGTACAAGTAATGCCATCATATTTTGTATAAGACTACTATATGGTGAGTTGTTTTGATCGTTTACATCACATGTGTTATTGATCTTTGGGGCCAATTGTACCGACCGTGAAGACAAAGGTAATAATAACTCAATCTTTTGTTTTTGCGTCAAATAGTTTATGGCAAGTGGACGACCTGGTCCCCGTGGAACAGTTGCGATAAAACGTGTGGAAGTGGTGCGCAGACAAGAATACGCATGTGTCAAAAGAACTTTGATACAGATTTGGACTGTGTCGGGAATAAATCACATACTCAACCATGTTCTCATTGGAAATGTCCTGGTAAATCCCCTATATTTGCTCCATAGATGCATATATTTCTTCAATATGTGAATATTAATTGAATTGAAATAGTACCAAAAGTAAAATAACAACACCTGAATAAGATTAGAACTTTCTATGATTTGCTATGTCATGTTCAATAGGGATGATCCATTTTAAAACTTGTTTCAGTCTGTTTTAATTCGGCATGAATGACAGCTAGAAGCTATAGTAATGTTTTCTGAATTGTTGGTAACATGCAGCAATATATGACATTAGACTGATAATTCACATTAAAAGCCTTGGTTACCACCAAAGCATCGGTGATAAAAAAGAATTGTTCGTTTTTTAAAAGATAGTTTATTCTTTGCAAAGAAACACATTATAATTCTATTTGAACTCATATCAGTTCATACTTAATGAAAATCTAGTTACACATTTTATTGTTTATCGTTTTTACAGATTGCAATCAAACGTGCGATGTCGGATTGTTGAACAGCGAATGTGATACCTGTGTTTGTGAGTTCAACTTATTTAATGGAAGAATTGTATCTGCTTCAACTGGGTTTCCCATAAAAGGTGTAAATTTGTATGCAGCCTCCGCTCCAACTCGTTTGCTTACATCGACCAATTCTACCGGGTATTATTCATTGAGGTCTACGTGTGCAACATCGGAATTGTATTTGACAAAAAATGGATTTCTTGACAAATATGTTGAGATAATTGGTTCAGAAATGCAGATATCAATGGCACAGATCGGTATGTGTATAGAAATTTTGAAAACAATGTTCTAACAACTTAACATTGATAGACTGACAGCAATCATGGTATAGTCAATTTTGAAAGTTAATGCAAATTGTTGAAGACTGTGTTTTTTAAAACATATATTAAGTTTGTATGGTTTAACAATATCACACAAATTCCATTATTTGTTAGAATTATTTAATTGCTAGATACATGTTTGTATGAAACGCATACTATTTTGCCTGTCCTTGTAGAAGAAATAGTTTGTATTTCGGGCTTTCTAAATACGAAAATCAAACTTTTTTTGTGTTGGCTATATTTACAGTTCTTCCATATTTCTCCGAAATACCACAGTCAAAGAATCGCTTGTTGGGCGACAGCGCGAGCTTCTGTTGTGTTGCACAAGGAAGTCCGACCATTTCGTATTATGAATGGTAAGTTCTAAGTTTATTAAATGGCGCACCAAAAGTATAATTTACAATGTATATGGATAAATAGATTTTGAATTTTAATAAGAAGAGCCATTTTATTACGTATATTCTATTAGACATTTGCAAATATGCGAAACGGGTTTATTTAAAATCCCATTGAAGATTAATTAACTGAAACATTCACAAAATTTAATATACATCTTTCGTACGTCCATGCATTATTATATAAATATTGCATTTCTTGAGGGTGGCAGGGAATAATGTCAACCTGAGGATATACTTCGCTTCGATAGACATTTTATCCTCAGGTTGACAATATGCACTCCACCCTCAAGGAATGCAATATTTATATAATGTTTATTTTTTAAAAACAAATGCAAAAAAATGCAACATAATGTTAATCAGAAATCTTACAACTGAAATAATTTTCGATGAAGAGCTTATATTTCATTTTAAGGATACAAGTCAATACTCCTTGCTCGTATCAGGAACTGATATAACTCTGCACTTTCATAATAATATCGCTAGGGAAAGAACCATTGAAATAAGGGCTCAGAAATGTCTCACTCCTACATTCTCTCCATATGTATAAAACTATTCTATGTTTTGACATAATTTGATAATTAATTGATACGATATTCCCTTGACAAAACATAAGCAGTTGTACATTCATCATTTCATTAGATACATCTGGATTTACAGGTTCAAAAATTCGATTTTGCTCAGTGATAGCATGTACCCGACGGGAACCTATCTGCAACTGTTGAATGTAACAAGGAGTGACAGTGGACATTACAAATGTCGAGCAAACAGTCCAGTAGGATCAATTATGTCTGCTGTAGCTCTACTGGATGTGAAAGGTACTTAAAAGTATATTTTGAATAACAAATACGTTCTGATATAAATTAAATGTGTTTAATGTATCAATGCTCAACAATTAGGTATGCATGTCACTGGGTGTTCGGTTTCTAAGTGAAGTTTGCAATGTTCGGGTGAGATTTACTGCCCTTATTTAACTTCAACATTGCTGAATATTTATTTTTCTACTATAAAGAATAAGCTTTTCGCTTTGTTCATGTAAGTTAACTTTTAAATGAGGAGAAACAGAAAAATAAACTAAACCACTATACTCGTATAACAGTGAAGGCTGTTCTAGAGGACGTGGTAGTTAACCACTCAACATCAACTTTAAGCATATGTTTCGAGAGTAATTATACCATGATATGGTCAAAACTAAACTTTTACATGTCATAAAATCCAAGTTGTTTTATTTAGTAACTACATAAGGAAAACATACCGACATATGACCGATTGCATTTTTCTCTGTTGATACGTTTTTTCATCTGAAACAGTTATTACTCAATACATTCCAGATTTTCTCAAACGCTAGAGACCACAGCTTCAAAACATTTCAATATAATCTTATCTCTTCTAAATGCTCAAGATTTTGATCCGTGTTTCATAATTCAGAAATAAACTTTATTGAAGAATGAAGCAAAAACAACATATTAAAATCTTTAATTACGAAATGATACATCGTTTGAGGAAATCAGAATGTTTTGTAAGATTTTCCAGTTATCAAACTGTTCAAAGTTAAAATTCTAGAACTCACGTTTCGTTAAAAATGATAATATATTGTTTCGACATCAAAGCAGTTTTCACTTTTAGAAGAATAATTATTCTTGGGAACAGTGTAAAGCTTTCATTTTTTAATTGAGGCCAATGGTTTATTTACTAAGAAAAACGGTTAACTGTTTTCTTTAACATGTTTTTTGTTTCATTGTAATAAACTACAACTACCACAAACAGTATTTGAGTATCGTATGTCTTTTACTCCTACTGAGACTGAAAAATTGTTTTTTGAACTTGAGATATTAGATGCGATGAGACAATGGCATAAAATATTATGTGTTTAATTCTGCGTTTTGGTGATGTTATCGATGAAGCAACTGAATAAAAAACAAAGTATTTAAAAAGTGATGGCCAGCTATCATACCATGTGCAAAGTGTTTTTTGATGAAATATTATTTTGTTGTTTGATAAAATGCGAACTGCCGAAATCGGTGTGGTAATTCCATAATAATCAAAACAAGAACCATAGTGCAAAATATTGACTAAACCTCATAATTATATTCTTATTTCAAACAGAGATATCCGATGAGTTTTGCGTCGATGAACTGCAGCAAAGGTCAATGAGTCTACCCCCTGACTGTGTACAGCCCGACACTAACGCTACGTACACAGTGGCCGGATGTAATCAGTGTAGAAAAGTTGGAAGCAATAAAGATGAATCCTGTCGAGAGGAGATAACTTCTTGTTGTGCAACCGGGCAATATGAACTAAAAAATATACAATGTACTGGTTATTCCCTCGATGTGATTGGAATAAAATCTTGCACGTGTGGTACGTGTTCTGATAGCACTATTACAATCACAGGTACTGTTACAGGTATAAACTCTACAGCACCATTGGTAAATGGCGAAGTATGGGTAAATGGCGAATTAAAAACATACACTGATTTGTCGGGGTCGTACAATTTCAAGTTTTCAAAAACAATAGATGAAGTCGTCATTACCTATATTGATACGTATTTTAAAAAATTTCTGAGTTTCACTAAAGTTATTAAAATCTCTGATGGAATAAATGGGCCAACACAGGTTGATATCAGTATGGTTCAGGCCGCAAAACCTGTTGAAGTTCAGTCTGACTTAGATAACATAATATCCGCAAGTTCATCTTATGATCAAAGTTCTTCTGGCGTAACTCTTTCACTTCCAGCTAATGCATTTTACTACCCCAATGGTTCTCAATATGCTGGCAGTGTTTCTACAACTCTTACATTTCTAGACCCTTCTGATCCGGCTGAAATTTCTCTTATTCCTGGGAATTTGTTGTCTGTTGATGAGGAGGGTGAAACAGGACATTTAGAATCCGTTGGTGTATTCAATTTGTTTATTCAAGACAGTAGTGGAAATCAGCTCACCATAAATTCAGGTATAGATATCACTGTTCCAGAAGCTATTTTGAGTAATATAGATATGGCAAATCTTGAATTATGGAAACTCGTCCATGGAACTGGTAGATGGGAACAGATTAATAATAGCAATAACCAACGTAGGAAGAAAAGACAGTTCTCGACTGATTTTATTAATACATTTGACTTTTCACAGATCACAAGTAGGGACTGGTTTACTTTACATCCGGTCGGTTTGCAAAAAATATGTTTTTTAAAGTTGAGGACATTCCAGAGTTTCTCACTTGAGCAAGAAGTATATACTTCTAGTCGTACAATAGGAATAGAGCAACATTTCTAGAGGTGTCAAATCATACATTAGAAATCCGTCAAAAGATTGTGCCCAGGTAGCCTGCAATGGCATATACGGCAATCTGACCGTATACCGCGTTGGTAGAATCGGATTAGAGAAGCTTTATCCGGGAATCATATCAACTTCCCCTGCTACAAGTTTTGAAATAGAAGACGAAATCTTACGGTTATTTTTCAAACAAACATCAAATGGCCCGTTTTATGAGAAAAAATCCGTTTGTCAGGCTTCAAGTATTTCAAACAATTACGTTCCATTCCAGTACGGAAAAAAGGACGAATCTTTTATATTCAATATATATTTTAAACCCAGTCCAATTCTGCTCTTTCAAGAAAATATTGCCATGAGTGCGAGAACGTGGTATCCATCATATCAGGAAGGGTATCGTGTTTGTATGTTGAAAATAAAGTTTGCATTTGGTCCCGGCATTACTCTGTTGGAAGGACAATTTGTCAAATTGAGGGTTATAAGTTCCGGGGGTCAAGTGGACGATATACGAGGATTCATTTTCGGAATTATAGAATATGACATAACAGACGTTTCAGATAATACAACTGTTTGTATTGAGTACAAATGTAGTGGCACTATCAACAATGATGGTATTGATTTGACGAATGTTACCGTGGTTTTAATTGTACCCGAACAAGACATGGCGTGCAAAGTAACTAGTGAGTCGTCAAACTTGTTCTCTGATAGTCACACTAGCATTAACAGATCGTCTTTCTCTTTTACCGCACCTTTTCAAAACGGTCCTTCGTTTGGGACTTATCATGGGACAACAGATCATGTACCTGTTGACGACGCTAAGGACGCAACACTGAGACAGTGTAGATCTGGGATACTTATGGATTTTGATAATGATAATCCTGACTTAGGTTTGGCATTTACAGTAACGTGCGAAATGTATCAGCAGAACTGTAGCTTTCCAAGGCCTTGGTGGTTTTGGAATTGGTCCAACTGTCAATAGAAAAGTGAAATTAAAACAAGGTGCATTTGTTATAAAGAGAAAATAGGTATGTCAGTGTTCAATTATCTAAATAATTATTTAAAAAACTTTCATTTTAAACACACCCAACTTGTTTATCTCATTTAAAGTAATGATACATATTCTTTTTCGATGCTGCCCGTCTTGAGTATCATGTGTTAAAGTGGATATTATCACATTATATGACACCATGCTTTCATCATGCGCGCGTTTGTTACTATTTCTTTCTTCTAGCTAATGATGTAGGTTTTTTTATTCTAGTTGAGTGTCTTTTGTTTTTAGTTTGTGCTATGTCTGATATATAAACTGTTGTGTTTTATAAATTGAAATAGATTTGAGTGGTTCAACATTGACTGAACACCATATATACTAGTTGATAACAGCTTTTTTCGAAGATCCGACACTATGTTTAAGTCTGTTTTATTTATTTACATTTTATTGTTAACTATTTGTACCATTCTACAGTATTGAACTTTGTGTGGTTTACATTAAATTTACAATACAATACAATAATAGTAAAGATGTACATCTATCTTCTGTTTTTTGTTTCGTTTACCCTTGAGTTTATTTCTGCACATATGATGTGACAGCGCCATATCAGTCAGTAGAGAATAGTAGGGGCCTCCGTGGCTGAGTGGTTATGGTCATTGACTTGCAATCTCTCAGCCCCCTCACCGCTGTGGGTTCGAATCCCGGTCTTGGCACTTCGGATTTTTCAAGTGAGGAAGCATTCTAGCTGGCTTGCGGTAGGTCGGTGGTTCTACCCGGGTGTGCTCTGTGCCTGAAATAGTGTACAGAGGTCCCCGGGGTCTACCTCCATCTGTAATGAGCTGGACGTCGCGATATGGCTGAAATACTGTTAAAGCGACGTTAAATTTCAAACAAACAAACAAACATAGAAAAGTGGTAAGATTACGGAACCTCATTATTTACAGTCGCCAATTTTGAAAGTGACCACAATGGTGACCAACAGTTCTTTCATTTTGATGTTGGATGAATACTTTAGCCTTTTTTCATAGGGTCGTCATTGGACTTTTTATGGTAAAGCTTGTGGACATTCACTTCTCGAGGGATGGAACAAAGTATACAGCTTTCAAGTTTTTATTTCTTAATATAATAATTGTCTTACTGTAATTTGCTTGTGAAATGAACATTTTTTTACAAATCAGAATTGTGTAAAATCGACTGTCAAACGTATTAAGTTCCTGTTAATACTTATAGATATTGAGAGAAACCCAGGACGTTTTTGTAATGAATTGACTTTTTTCACTGGAATGCCAGGAATCTTAGAAATAAATATGAATATCTGGAAGATATTGCAAATGACAGTCATATAACTTGCATAATTGAGACTCATTTTGATGAAAGTTTTCCTAGCTTTGAATTACAATTAGATGGATTTACTGATCTTATTCATAAAAATAGATTTTCCTGGTTGGGGCGTTTTAATTTATATATCAGAACTATTAAAAAGTAAACACAGGCAAGATTTAGAAGCACCAAACAAATAATCAGTATGGGCAGAAATATCTTCTCCGAAAATTCTCCTCTCTCATTTATTGTGTTTATCAACACTCAACTGCAACAGATTTATTCTATGATCGCCTGAAACAATAGATAGATCAAGCGTATGACTGTATCATAAGTGCTGGTGACCTTAGTGTTGACAGCAGACATACATTTCAAAAACTTATGTCTCAGTTTGAAAAAATGTGATTTCTGAGGATAAGTAATATGCGTAGAAGTCTGTCAGATCTTATAACTTTCATACTACATATACTTGTACGGAGTCATCGACAGTAAAGATCTTTTTGTCGATAAAACTATGAGTGATCATAATGCATGTATTGTAAGCATTGCGATTAAACTGGTATTTGTAAACTATTCAAGGGAAACGCTTGACATCACAGGTATGCATATTTTGCTTTACTTAATCAACACTGTAGATTTGGAATGACTTTTTCAACGAGCATCATCTATTGGCAAAGCATGTGAATTATTTACATCAACTTATTTAACTGTCGCTAAAACGTGTAATCCCACTAAAACTATTAGAACAATCGATACGTCTTGGATGACTTTTGAATTGCGGCAACAGATAAAAATAAAAGATAGCCTGAATAAAAAATCAAAATTAATTCCAGACATTAATATATTCAAAATTCAACGAAATATACTTAACAATATGAAGAAAAATTGCAGGTGTCTTTTTATGAAGATATCAATGGTATTATTGCTAATCTTAACCCATCGTCATACTGGAACCTAATTCGCAAATTGCTGGACACGTCAAGGTCTTCTGGTGTTATTCCTCCATAATGTGATTCAGACCATGGTTTAGTTGTCATAGTTGATAAATCTAATGCTCAGTTATGAAACAACCTTTTCTGCTCAGTTTCTAGTATAAATTAAACAAAAAAGAAGTTTCTATATCTTTAAAGATCGTTCAAATTCATCTCTCAAAGCTACTAATCTTATTTGGAGCGAATTTCGAGATATTCATAGTATACTATGCAAAAAAAGAAACTTTACATGGGATACTGATGTGTATAGTTATGTTTACACGTATAATTTTGCAAAAG
>JAULCC010295138.1:0-12095 GCA_032358795.1 Nuttallia obscurata | reverse complement strand
TGTAGTAAATCAGATTTTTTGTATGGATTTCTTAGTATGCCTCGTGTTTCTTTATTTCAAAGCGCAGATCTTTTTCACCGTCCAGTTTCATATCGTAAAATGATTACAGTGATATAAAGTTAAGAGGACTGCTACTAGTTCCTTCATCACATGGGTTCTTTTTTAACATGTGTTTCAGTGCGTTTTACTATATTTTACATTGGTGTGCCGATTGAGTTGATCAGACCTAGCCATGTATCGACAAACCTCTGAAAATGTGCTCCCTACATTGTCCATTGCCAATGTGAGGCGTCTTCAGCATGTTTACCTATGTTGACAAATGCTGTTTTGCAGCTCGGTTCAGTTATACCGGAATCCCCAAGCTCTATCTCTCTACAGTAATTGTTCAGGCAAAGCAAATGTATTCTATTTATAAGGGATGTTTTCAGTCTTTTCACTTTGCAGACAATCTGAAGAATGAGGTTCCAGTACTTCTTCAGTTTTTTTCTCGTGAAATTATTCAATTCTGACCTCCGAAGGATTGCAGGATAATGGCTGGTTTGTATTAGGTTGAGACGAGTTTTTGAAGAAATTGTAGCAGCTGTTTGAAGTAAGCCGTTACCTATCATCAAAAACCCATCAATGTTTGACTCTTGTCCATTTTCACATGTTATTGATGAATATAGATCCTTTTGGTAGCGTTTTGTTCCTTTTCCTTGCTCTCCAAGACTACATGTATTTGATTGTTGAGATTTTGGTTATATTGTCAGCGATATAGACAATAGGTCAGTGTACTGTTGTAAGAGAGTAAGAATGCTCCAAATAAGCTGCTCTATCACGTAGCTTACAAGACAAATGTATCTTCTGTAATGCCCTAGTCATTGGTGTTATTTGGGTTGAAAGTACTGCAAATGCAGATAGCAGTAGGAAACTGTTTTTGGTATTGTTTGATTTCAGAGGTAAATCCATATTTCATCTCCAAATCTGATTGCACCATTGCGTAACTAATCATTCTGCATTTTTTCCATTTCAACTGCTTGGTACCAGCACTCACATTTCCGTAGTCAGTTTCCTTTCCTACCGCAAAATTGTAATTTGTTATTCGGATATAGTGTGCGATGAATGTCTATCGGATTGTTAATTTGAACAATCATGTTCATGGTCAGTTACATTTTCTGGTTGGACTTTTGACTCACTCTCAAAGGGATTATTATTACAAATAGCACGTCCGCGTTAGGATGTATGCAGCAAAATGGAAAAAAAGATAAATCCGACAAATTTACGAATAAACTTCGAAACGAATACTTGAATATGCATGTTTATGAATTCATTATGACATTCGATTATTTGTATTTTTAAAAGAATGCTAAAAAATGACAGATCAGGTGCCTTAACAACAAGATAAAACTCTTAGCAAGACTCAAAGTCATTGCCCACTCAAATTTCACTTTGAAACTTCAAATTCAGATATATATGGCAATAAAGTTTCATTCTCAAACTCAGCTGAGACCGAACACTGGGCCCGGTCAGTATGTGTAAGTACGAGGATTTAAGCTATTAGGGAAGACATAGATGCGATGATTCTGTCTCAGCGCATTGTCTACACACCTAACCATTTCTTGAATACCAGAGTAACTTTTCATAGAAAGAAAAACACAAATGATAGTCATTCGACTATCTAGAAAGACACATATCCCTTCTCCTATTCACCGGTACGGGACGGGACGTGGGTAAGCCATTATCAAGATAGACGGAACTAATTTTAATCCCGCAACTGTGATGTACGTGTGAACTGTCTGTGTAGAGAATGCGTGTTAAACTGAATTTAAATTGAACTTAATCACCAATGGTTTTCATTTGCTAACATTAATGCCAGAGCAATTTATTAGTTGATATAAGTTTAGCATTGTATGCGGAAGCTTGGTAACGCGAAAAGCGTTTTCGAGGTAGATTTTGTTTATACAATCTTAAATATCCTCATCCATGTTTTTAAGTATGTTTTATGGGACGTGTGTGAATATGTCTCTTTTGATTCACAACAAGTAAGTATTAAGCTAAAGTAAGCTTCTATAATTGGAAACATCGACTTCATCTACCAACCTTCGAAGATGTACAAACTGAACCAATAAACCGAGTAAATTATAACGAGTATGCCCCGGTATGCTCGACAAGTTACCAATTAATCTTAGTATGGTGTAGTCTAATGAGATTTTAAGGAAAAATTAGCGGATCGTACCAACCATGATCATGTTATAGTGCATCCAATCATCCGAACATATGTAAAATCTGCTGTCATATAGTTATGTGCTTGAACAAGCCGGTTTCTGACATGTCAACTATGCAATATTACTGTTTAAATGGAACATAGTCAGAACGGTCAATGTTTTTTTCCTGTGTTTTTATATTTTTATTACTATATTTTAGGTGCTTTCGGTACGTCCTATGTAGACCAGTCTTACTGGCAAAGTGGTGTGGCAGCTAAGCCAAAACAGGGCGTGCTAGGTTTTCTGGCTGGAGGATTGGTTTGGTTTGCTATCCCATTCGCATTGGCGACAACAATGGGGCTTGGCTACATTGCCCTTAGTGCCCGGCAAGACACGCCCCTACTTACGGAAGAAGACGTAAATCTAGGTACTGATACTCGCATGTTTGGGCACAATGTCAAAGACCTACGTAGGCAAAGTCAGCCTTTGCTAATTCATCAGATGAGGGGCATTAAAAAGCCATAGTTCTTAATAGCACAGATGGAGATATAACGCAATGTCAGCCTTAGAGGCTGGATATACTTGAGCGAACTAATTTTTACATAACTGTTATTGCCATTTTTATTTCCCGTCGTCCTTTTATTTTTATCGTATATCATTTTCGTCCGATTTGCAACGGAAATTAAAATAAATAAAACAACGCCACACTTCCACAAACCGTATAAGATGGCACAAGAAACACTTACCTCGAATAACGTTTATTATTATTTCAAGCTCTATGAATAATAACCCACTATGATGTCTATACTATGTCTCTCACATTTGTACACTTTATGAAAGATGAAACAACGAAGACTTTTGACGTGAAACGCGCCATATTTCTCTGTCATTGGAGTGTAAACTAGTACAATGTTTTCCTATAAAGACACAAGACGCAACGGACTCGATACACACATTGGTATAATGTGCAAAATCTGGTAGCTCACGTAGACCACTTTTTCTGCAACTCGGTGGTTTAATTTAACCTGTGATGTTATAATATAACATTCACATATGTCGTGATCTGAACATTGTAAACACTCCATAATGCACAGGTCGTGAAAGGTTATATACAATTATGTAAACATTGTTCACACAACAACCACTTCAGCTGGAAGTACCGGAAAGAATGACCTGTTCAAACCAGATATGCACTTGCTACAATTTAGAGATAATCGGCAAATTGCGTGTTTTAATAATGAATCAATCGAATATGTACTCGAAGTGGCATCCGAATGAAACTTGGACTAAAACGAAAATAATTTAAGACCCGGTACCTAAACTATTTTAGAAAACAAGAATATTGTGATAACTATTCGCGTCTGTAGTTACCTTACGAGAGCTTTACTGAGCAATGTTTGTTTAAATGGTTAGGACGAAATGCTAAAGTGCAAATCATGGTTGTTCAGCTGTTGAATGCATAACGCCTTTCAAAACGATTAGATGGAATATTTTGTCTAATATAATGGCATCATTTTGAATACATCTATATCGTACACTCTGCACTAGTTTAACTTGTCATTGCAATACTTTATTTGAGAAAGATATGTTGTCATAGCAGATTTTTTGTTTTCTTTTCGGTACGAACAAATACTGGCGGTTGCTGTAATCTCAACCAACATTTTATTTATGAACCCCGTTACAACTCTTAGATCCATGTCCCTATTTGGGGATACATCCAATACGGTGCTTTTGTGCATTTAGTACTACTTTAGTAACATCAATATTATATTTTGGTTCTAAGCTTCAATAACTGTAATTATATGAACAGGTCCAGACCAGCATGTGTAAGACAAAAAGTCAACATTCAACAAAGCTAAGTTTACATTCATGCACATAATACCACGCACGGACGGACAAACTTTGTTAGACTCAGACGTAATGTCTACTAATATGATTGGTTAAAACTCATTAAGACTGATGTCGACCAAAGGAATTTAAACAAACAGAGTAGGAACTTTAGTTTAAGAAAAGAGAACACGCTAGAAACATGCTCTGATTAGGAAGTGTTTTATCGCTATTCCAACTGCATTTATCTTTATACTCTACAATATTTTTTTGAAGCTGGAATGAAGAGACCATAATTTTTCAGACAGTGTATACCCTTGACACGTTTCCAATACAAGCTAAGGTTTAGTTTTATATGAACTGAAATTCGGCCAAACATAAAATAAACAATAAAATGATTAAGTAAACATTGTAAATGCACACAAAGTAAAGTGTGAAAATTGCAGTGGTGATTAATCGAAATGTAGTCATTAAGACAATGCATATGTCCATTGACAGGACTTGTTCTACCTGTCGTTTCACAACGGCTGTTTGGCAAAAGCGGAGAGATGATGATGGTTGTCATGGTAATGATGGCGGTAGTGTCTACCGGTTCTGCGGAAGTTGTCGCCGTGACCTCCATCTTGGTGTACGACATATACCAGCTGTATCTTAAGGTTAGTATCTAGACACAAACTTATTTTGTAATAAACAAATTTTACAATGAGGCTGATGGATGTTTCTGTTTTAGTTAAAACTAATCTACTTAACTAGCCATTAACTATACAACATAATTTAGTACGCGTATTATTTCAACGACATTCTCTGCATATGGCAGCAGTATATTCAAGAACAAGATTGTTATCACAAGTGAGAAAAGAACACAACTTTACAACACTTTGTTTTGTAATGTGAAAAGTAAAATGACAAATTAAAATTTTCATACATAACAGATACTTTATTGTCATAAAAACCTATCCTTTCAATATATTGATGGCGAGTTCATATAATTTTACAGTAAAATGTTTAGCTTAACATCCATTGATACATCTCTTCAAGTTGTTTTGATATAATGCAGTGATATATACTACAATTGTACGGGTTTATATTGTTTCAGCCCTTTCGACTTGTACTAGATGCCAACAGTTGTATTTTGTGTGGCAAAGGGCGTGGCCGGAAAGCCGGGGGCCGGGACCAATGCACGTGTGAAAGCATGAAGTTCTGTTCAGAATGTCTTAGTGACGACGTGTACGTAGAAATCATTTCTTTTTTATCAGTTCCTTCAACGAGAACTGTCGTATCACCCCGAGTTTTAAGTCATATGCAAACAGCTTGGATCATGTTGAGACGGCGTTTCATCCAGATCCAAGCTGTTTGACACCCAGCCAATTGTTTTGCCAAAAATGTAGGGAATCTGTGAAATTAAAACAACGTACGAGGCAGACGAAATATTGCGTATGCGCGTTATTGCTTCCGGCAGTGAAGGGGTTAAGTTTGAATTGAACTGTTGCAAACTTAATTACACGCACATATATTTCTTTGAAAAAAAAGATAAATCAATCGAACAAAAATAGCTAATTCATGCTGAAAATGTTGTCTGTCGGCATGCTATTTCAAAAACATTAATAATCAACGTTAATAAAGTCCTTATTATCTGTACTAACCATGCAAATATAGGCGCATTAATATGTAAATATTGACGGCTTCTGAGTGTTAGCTTGTGTTTGATCATTCAACAAAGTCAGTTGCAATCCAAAACTATTGATCTACGTTGTTTTAGTTTTTTGTTTGTCGCCTGCATATCCACATATTTAAACCTTCCACAATGACTCATGTTAAAACCCTCTCACACACCCACATACATAAGACTGTATATATACATTTATATGTTTCATGTCCATGCCTGCAAAATGCAATCACACACTACCAAATGCAATCATACGAAATCGCAATCAGTTTATTGAAATGCCAACGCAGGCGATGTATGACATATTCTTTCAGTAGAGCACAATTTGAAACAAATGTAGTCTGCATTACAACTAGTCTCGTATGCAAAACCCATAATTTTATACAAATTAATAGAGTATGAACTTATTTATATTCATTTGTAGCCGAAAACAATTACATGTACTTTCAAAATCTTACAGTTATAATCGTAGTCAAAGACGTTTAAGGTTTTCTGTATAGCTGTTTTATATGCCGTAACTCTATTTTCAGACAAAGGCGAAACTGTAAACGTGCTATTAAGCCGTCTTACCAATGTCGAACACATGGATTCTTCCGCGAGTACACGGACTTCTTGTTGCAGTTGAAAAACTGGTGTCTGCTGTGGACGACAATGGCCGTAGTACCACTAACCATCACTCTTCACACGTTAGAAGTAAGTTTATTGGGTAAAATAAATGCCACTTTCAAGAATTAAGGGATACGTTTGAAATCCAATCGCCGCTCGGTCAATCCAGTGTGCAGCTTGAAAAAATGCAAAATAGTGATACTGTGTAACAGAAAGCATCTTAAATGAGTTGATATTTCAATACCAACATTTTATTAAACGGTATCTGAAATGTGTTATGTATGAAACTTCACACGTACTCAGATCGAGTTCAGTAACGATTAAACCTGCTGAATTTGTTACAAGGCATCGCCTAATTACACTTACGACAACTCACTCATGTAATAAATTATATATCAACTGCCCTCCGAAGTAACAGTTTTCATATCTTTGAGGGGCGAGCATTAATTAATGTTATAAAGTGTTACCCAATCCTTTCTCTTATCGTTATTGTGTATTTATGTTTGTATGACCATATATGGATGGAAATACAAAACAAGACTTATCATTATAAAACAAAGAAAAAAGAAGGATTGTCAAACTGGGCTGCACAGAAGCAAGAATGTTAAATGTTTTACTTTTTACACGGTAATTGTTACCTTAGATACGAACTATTTGAAAATTTTGTGGCAAATTGATACGCGTTATTAGTTTCCCAGGTTTGATGTAGAGCCTCTATTACTGATATTGTGTGTTGAAATACTCATTGCCATAAATCATATTGGTAGGGTATTAATCTTTTCTCAATATCGTGATGTAAAACACAATGCACATTTCTGTTCCCGTTTGCATTACAATCAAACGTCCAGACACTGTACGGGCTTAACTCGTGGCATACAATCTATCATATCAGTGACTTTAATTGATCCTAACTGTTTCTATTCACTAAGTTGATATTTATTTTGACTTTGCTCAATGCTTAATTTCTCAGGCGAGCACGTCTGGGATTTTGAAATGATTATGTCCTGGTTACGGTACATCGATCCTTCATGTGTTGAACAGTTAATTCAACATGATTTCAGCTGTTCCAAATTAAGCACTTATAGAAAGTACAGCCAGACATGTTTGACGAATTGTTCAGGAACTGATTTATGAGCTGATTGTTATTACTTGATTTGCAATAAAATTGTAAGACCTTAATTGCACGGTTTTGATGCTTTTAGTAAACATATATTGCTGGTAAACTATTACTGAGATGAAGAACTATGTTTTGAACACATGCAGAAAAGCCATAGAGATTTACTTAAAACAACACACTATTTTTAATGAAAACGCCATTTGTAATGGATCTTAGCATCCTGTCTAATCCAAACAAAAAGTAACATTAACGGGTATCTTGTTTCTAATTGTCACAGATTAACCTCACCGTGGTACACTTATTTATGGGCGTGGTTATCAATTCAGCGGTTATTCCAATTACACTTTGCATGTTCTGGGAACGATTGACTGGCCTGGCAATGGTGGCCGGAAGTGTTGGGGGCTCGATACTCGCCATTGTGTCATGGCTAAGCGTAACAGCATCATACGCCGGTGGACTTGGGGAATTCAAAATGAACTCAAGTGAGTATGGAATATACGCATATATATTCTTTTTGAGGACTTCTAGTTGAATATATATAAGCAACTTTTTAATTAACAGATTGTTGATAAACACCTTCCCAAAACAGGGACTTTATCAACATGTAAGCTGAAATAGTTTATTATCGAGGAAAAGCATTTAATGTGTTCATTAACATTTTTTTGGGTAAAGTGTTTTATTTCATACATTTACTGAAAATGGCCCTTAAAGTGTATCAACACCCTAGTTAAATGTGTACATCATCGAATGTACCAGCTTATTATGTTCATAATTTTCTCTTTAGCCAAAGGGTATTTCATCATCATTTTCTTTGAAGGATGGCTTTATCAAGATTTAAGAATACAGTGTACATTATCATATTTGCAGTTAAAAAGGTGTAAATTATGAACATTTTAGTAAAAAGGGTAGTTATATGTCGCTTAGTTTCATGTTGGATATTATCGGGGCAGAAATTAAAAGTTTAGGAAATCACCATATCAGTTACACAAATAATGTATCAACATTTTATGTAAAGCAGTGTTCTATGGCGATGTTGATTTATACTATGTTGAAGATTAAAAAAATATAATCTATAACCCTATTAGCTACAATCTGAGCATATGCTCAAATATGACAATTACCAAGCCCCGTGAATATAAAGCATTTTCCTGCTCAATTCATTTTGAGCATGGAAGTTAAAATACTTCTTATAGTTAAGATAAGATGTTCGAGCTTAGGCATTTTAAAGGGAATATAAACATGTTTATGAGTTAAATAAACATTTGAATGAAATAAATAAAGTCTTTTGAATTTTTTAAATGGTTAAAATTTAAACATGAACTTGAATTGAGCACGAAAACAGTTTTATAACCACGGGACAAGGTGTTTGAGTATGTTCTCAATATTCAGTGTCATATGTTTATATGCACTGGGTAAGGTCTTTCCTATTCTGTGGCTCTCTGTTTTAGTTCGCGAGATCCCTAGTCTTACTGGTAATCTGGTATCGCTTCTTTCTGGTGGACTAATTGCCGTTCTGGTGAGTGTGTTTTCTGGAAATGACAAAGAAGGCGGAGAGGTCTGGGAGAAAACACGTGACATCGATAATCCACTTAGTCCATGGACAGAACTGTATGAAAAGTAAGTCTGTGAATTACCATGTAAACAAAGCACCTCGTGAAGTGGAACACAACTTTTCAGAACACAAAATGTCTTTAATTGCAAAACAACCCATTAAAGACAAAACCTTAACGTTTCAAATCAAACAATTTTTCTCTCAAACGTAACTGGATTTAAAACTATTTTTACATAACTAAGGATAAATCATGCCATAAGCCAGTTGAACCTTTATTTCTGAATCTTTTTCACTTTTATATGTTGTAAAATGTAATTCATTTTCGTTGTTTGTTATATGATAATTATGAATAAAACATGTTTATACCGAACACAATAAATGCTGTATACATAGGATTAGACAACAGACAATGCTTATATATTAAGACCTCTCCTATATCTAGGAACTTATACATAAAAATACAGATAAAAACACTGTTATAATACCATCATCATGGTATAGTTTTTGGCAATATCATTAAATTTTTTTATTGAAAACAAATTGTACAAAAACAATTTGGAAAGGATCTTTACTGAATGCGTAATGAAAATAATCTCAAAATGATTACATGGAGTGATCAATGATAAACGATGGAGAATATAGTATATTTAATAAATAATGCTTGACACCATATGTTAAAATTACGAATACATCATTGGGCAAATTTTTGCAAATAAAGAATTACAAATGTAGATAAGACCACAGCTGAATCAAAATAGCTTCTAGTTAAAAGAAAAGCATCAACATAATCATTTAATATCAAAATATAGATGTAGAAATAAAATAATGATTCAAATGAATTCTTCATAATTCGAACCTCAACAACTTATAATGGAATGTGTCTGCGGAGTCGTAAAGTATCTCGATTTGTAAAGCTGTTGTATCTAAACAGTATACAGGGACATTTGTCTGCCTATCTCGAATATTTTCAGAGTAAAATGATTAACAGAGCTGCTTTCAGGATGATATTTGACGGCTAAAATATATATAATAAATGACACAGCATTGATTTACGTAAAAGGATACGCGATGACAGATTGGCAGTTTAACGGGCTGAAAGGCTGATTGACGGGGACACACTTTTCACAATATAGACCATTTTCTTCGAAAACACTATAACTCAGATATGAATATATCAATATATAGTTCATCGGAAGAGCCTTGATATCAAAATGTTTTATTTCACAGAGATTTGAACTTGACAGGGGCATATCGTCTTGACGCTCGGCCAGACTTAAAGGAGGTACAACGAGCTTTCAAGGGAGCTAAAAACGTGGCTTTAATTGGGTCAATATCCATGACGGTTCTCCTGGTGATAGTTTGGCCACTTATTATGATAGCGGTGTCAGTAATGTCATATAGTTCGTTCTCTCATTGGGTAAGGCCACCATAATCTCTTGACTCCATGGGGTGTCAGTTCAGATTGCACAGAGATCAGGATCTGCATTGTTCACTTCTTGAACAAAACTAATCTTATTTATCTGAAAGCGAACAGTGTAGATTCTGATCAGACAGCACGGATTTGCAGGCTGGTCTGGATCTTAATTGGTTGCATGTGATAAACATTTTATCCATGGAGTTAAGGATTAGTAAATGGTTCAAGTTTATTGGTAAAACAGCAAACACAGTCTGCTTTGACCATTTAAGATATGGATAAACAATATATTTTTGTGTTGTTTGTAGAAATAAAAAACAGAAAGAAACGTCATTTGGACATGAGCTGCTCTGTCTTAAATCACCTTTGTTTATATTTCGACGATCACAGGATAGAAAGAATGTACTTGCACCTAAATTGAACGATATTTATTTGTAGGAAGCAAAAACAAGGCACCTCATACTGTTCAATCTTTTATGTAAATTATGTGCCCAATACCTGGGTTTGACTTTGTACAAGTTCTATAATGTGAACGCCGACAAGTGATTACGTTAGCCCCAAAAAATTCGTACGAGGTACACAATTTAAAACAAATAACAGTCAAAATTTAGCTACTATATCACAGATCACAAATCTCACCAACAGCCCGAAGCAAGGGTTTTAACTCAATCCATTAACAAGTTTGAGTAAAGCACTCACAGAACAAACGCTTAAGTCTCATTGTTATGCGTACTTTGAATTTGATATCCCAAATTATATATCAGCATTATTTCTCTTGATAGATTAGATCCTATTAATTACATGTATTTCATTTATCAAAACTTGTCAAAATTCAAATGTTCGAATCGGGAAATAATTTCGGTTACATACAGTAATATGCATAAGACTAAACAAGGGAAAACAGAGGTCAGTCTTTAGCAATGTTCACAGTTTAAGCATTGATCATGTTCACGCATTCGCCACATCATTAAAGCCGTAACTTGTATGACGTCAACAAACTCCACCAACGTCAGGTATTTAGTCTAATCTAAATGGTGTTGAAATGAAGCATGGATAATTGGCACCACTTGTTTGATAGTTTTATTAAGAAAAGAACAGATCGGAACTTTATTTCTCTTGAACATGGTACCTGTTTTTTTCTCCATACAAGATGCAATATCATTATATGCGAGTAAGTCACCAAAAATACTTATATATAGGTTCCATTTTGTTAGATTAGATCACATATCCTGGAACTATATAGAATTTATCCCAAAAAATATTCATGATATTCACATTAGATTTTCGAATTTAACAACATCATAAATAAAATTTATTCAAATATAAGCTAGCAGTACGATTTTAAAAGGTGTGAGATGAGATTATACCGTGTTCCCAGCTATTTTATTTCTTTTGTACTGAGCTAAATATAAAGAGCAGGTTTCGTTCTGAAACACTTCGTCAAATGACAAAAAATTACAAAAGTTGGTTTTGTATGATGATCTTGTTTAACATATTTTTTTAGCTCGATTATGTCAAAATGAAATGAAACACATTTTCGAAATTGCGTTTATCGCAATTATCACATCTATCATTTCTTGCTATGCTGTTTTTACCACATTCCCTTTTGTCTATCCTGTTTACCGTTCCAAAATTTGAGGGGAAGCATACAAGCACAGCTTTGTCTTTGTCGTACCGCCCGGTTAGCTCATACCAAAGACTTTAAAAATGGTAGTGATGGCTTCCCTCCT
>JAULCC010295027.1:0-12095 GCA_032358795.1 Nuttallia obscurata | reverse complement strand
TGTGTATCCGCTTCCCTCTCTCTGGGACGTCCATTAGCCCTAGCTGGCAGAAAGTGACGTAAACCAAACAAACAAAAAAACAAAAGAAGAAGGATAATGCTTATTGAAAAAGAATGACGTAGTTCAGCAACGGACAAATGATCCAGCCAGTTTTTAGAATACATCTGTTTTTCTTGACATTATAGAAGTGGTGAATTCATAAAATATCTTAACACCGCATGTGCTTATTTTTGCACAATCCACCTTGTTTACCGGAACATCGTGCATTTGGTGACGGGAGCGGTACGGATTTAACTGGATGGCAATCGGTCGACTATAGATCTGTGTGATACTGGGCTTGGAATTATCAACGTCGATACGATTTTATGGCTTTTGACAGCGCCCAAAATGATAAAACTAAAGTGGCGGAGACGAGCATGAGCCGTACCATGATAAAAAAGAGCATCTTAGCTCAGTTTCCATAAGACCTTCAGACTTGACCAGGCTCTACACTGTTCGCAGTAAATTTACGAATGGCTGTTACTTTGACTGGTATTTAGGTTGCTCTGGCACATTTCAGTTCATATGACAACTTTCATGAAGGAGAATGGCCACACGAGTCCCTGTGTGGAACCACCAACCTTCCACAAGCAGGCTGAATGGCTTCCTCAAATCAAATAGATCGTCGGATGTAAAAATTCTGTAATTTATATTTATTGTAGACCCTTATCAAGTACAGCTGTATGAGCCAGTTTGCTGCTCTTTAAAGATATAAGGACTCTTTGTCAGTAATGCGTATGTTTCTAAATCGAATGTCTTTACTTTTTTTTTTATCTAAAAGTTGGTTAAATGAGTCGACATGCAACAATGTATGGTTTATATGAACATGCCTAATGTTGTGGTGATTCACATGCATGAACGAATGAATGAATTAAAGAACGAAAGATAAAGTGAATAAATGAAATCAAGGGAATATATGGATCAATAATTTAAGGAATAAATGAGTGAATAAACAGATAATAAACGTAAAAACGTTCCTATAAATGAACAATAAAATCATTGAACGAATAAACGAGATAAATGAAAGAATGACGAAAACGGATCAAATGCAAGAACGAACAAATATATAGGAATGAATGATTAAATCGAATGAATAAATTGGATGAATACACGAGCATACATACTGATGAAATAATAAATACGACACTGAACAAATAAATGGTATTATGCAATTTTTAAGATAGACTTTAACACATTTAGTTAAAAAAAAGACATGAAATGAATTAATCTGATCAATTCTGTCCATTTATCAAATATTTGCACATATCACACTTCTCGTCAAACAGTAGGCCTATCATCAGCCATTATATAGTATTTTAGCACACGTGCTTTCTAGCAGAGTCAACACCTCCTCCAGTGACCGAGTGGTTATAGTCACTGACTAGCAATCTCTCAGCCCCTCACCTCTGTGGGTTCGAATCTCGGTATGGGCACTTCGGAATTTTCAAGCGAGGAAGCCTAGTCAGCTGAAATGGGATCTGCCAGAGAACTATGTAGGCCTACATGTAGACTCTATGTTTTAAATGTAACGGACTGAGGATGTTTTTTCCAGAACTTTTCGTAATGACGGGTAAAATATAGTGGTTGGCTGAAGTTATATAAGAAAAAATTGCTACGACGATAGTTTTTTATATGTTAGTCCCACAAAAGTTTCAGTTTTTTTAAATCATTTTGGTCCCACGTTGTAGTAGGCGGAATTTTGTATGCAACAACCACCTGTTCGGAAAAAAACGACGTTACGTAACTGATGTTCTGAAAACGTTTTGCCCAACCACTTTTTTTACTGTAATTATATAAAAGAAGAAATACATATTTTTATTTAAGTGACAAATGGCTCATCTCACATGTGCAGAAATTGGAAGAAAAACAACAAACCATCTCACATGTCACGTGATTTGTAAAAGAAATAACTAAATATTCTATTATAAATGGTAGAAAAATTCATCCATTCGGTTTTTTTTTCATGTAGGATGGGAATAGTCCACCTTCGGGATCAAAAATCTATAGAGGGACTCGGCACAGCTTCGTCCCTCAGTAGATTTCTGACCCTCGGGTGGGATATTCCTATCTAACATGAATACTCATTGTGGAATCTTATAGTCTACCTTTTTTCTACCTACCATGAAAAGTGATCATAAAAAATCGTTGGCTGCTTCCGCTGCTAAACGGACGTACCTGAAAAATGTTTGCCATTTAAAAATATGATAGTCTATCGGTTGCAATACATTTTAAACTGTTTATTTGTCAGGTGTTTCATAAAAAACATAAACACATAAATTACAACGAATGTTTACTCTGCTTTGATCATCGCTGTAAAGGTCCGCCGAAACTTAATATTGAACCACTGCGTTATCTGCACGACACAATATAGAACAAAAGTAAGATCGCAGGTTGTCCCGCAGAATAAACAGGTTTATTTCCGGCTACCAGTAGACGATGTTGATATTTACCAGGATTTCTATTCGGGTACTTTCAAACCCACTAACGTAACCAAAATAAACTATTATGTCTGCAATGGTGAAATTAGATGTTTCAGGAATTGTGTATGGCACTGTGTCCACTCTATCAGATGGGTAATAGTAGCTGATACGTCGTTTGTATAAGAATCATTCTTAATCTGCCCAATGGTTTGCATTAAAATTGATAGCAATGACTTCCGCAGACTCCGTGTGCCTATTTCATTCAAAAGATTGAATGAGTCAGAAGTTATAAATATTCCATACCAGTATTTGTTTCTCCTTTGTATACATGCAGATACAGAAGTTGGACCAACCGTATGTCTCGATAAATCTAGAAGATCAAAGCTTTGACTTAACATTTGAAACCATATTGACATTGAAAATAAGGATAAGAAAAATGCTAAATATATTACCAAGATTTTATAAATAAAAGGACATGAGAAAACTGGTATAATTCATCTGCGTTCTGTTTAATTAAATTGACGATGTGAATCTATACTGGAATGTAGAATGCTACATTCCTGGTCTTTTGGAAAAAAATTAATTGAATGCGATTTTTTAATGTTTTAAATGTTCATGCTCTTGTACAAACGGTTATTTGGTGGTAGCTATTGTATATATTTATCTAGGACAAGTTAGGGCATGTATAAATGGTGGCTCCGTTTTGCCTAAAATGATGGCCCTAGAACTGGGGCTAAGTATTTGCCATAAACCTGTACAATAAACAATTCAAATTTAAAATCCTTACTCTCAGTTTATAGAACAGTCTTAAATTATTAAAAATATGTTCAATGCAAAAATAAAATGGTTCCATATATTGTGCATACAAGAATTTACGCATAAAACTTGGATTTATAAAGACTGTATAGGGTATGCTCTTTTCATTCTTGATAAACTTATAAATTTGTTTATATAGTGTTAATATTATTTTTCAGCTGGTCTTATATATAAGAGAAATGTGATGTAATACTAAAATGTACACATTCCTTATATCCAGATATTCAAGTGCATGACATTTGTGTTGAGTAAATATATGGGAGTAATAGCTCTGATATATGTGACAAATTGTTCACTATTAAAGTTTTACAATAACTTTGTGAATTAACTTATTTACATGCATGGATGTGTGTAATGTATATATAGATGATTAATGACTTTGTTATATGTGACAAGATTTTCAGTTTAACATAATTATTACAACTTTGAATTCAGATATTCACATGCATAGATGTGTGTAATGTATATATTTGTATATATTACGCTGAATAATAATTTTGTTATATGTGACAAGATTTTCAATTAAAAAGTATTATTGCAACTCTAAATTAAGATGTTCATGGATGTGTGTAATGTATATAGATATGAATAATAATTTGGTTATGTGACAAGACAAGCAAAAAACAGATATCGACGGATGGGCCATCGTTCAGGGCAGCTCAGTAATGCTTTTTAGGTATCACTTTCTGAAGATATAATTCTTCCTGCTGCTTTATTCATCCAAATTTTAATGTATCAATTTACAAATTGATTCCATGCAATTTTTTTTTATACACCAAATAAGCAAGTAATTGATGTTTTAACTAGGTTTAATTTTGGCCATCATTCTAAATGGTTTAGTAAATTCACGAAAAATACTAATTTTTATTTTTAGTATGAGTTTTTCATTAAAGTGAACATATTTTGAATGATATGGGACTGTTCTACCAAATGAGAGTAACAATTTTAAATTTGAAAGTTTTATTTTGCAGTTATATGGTATATACTTAACCCCAGTTTTTAGGCCATTTGAGGCCATCGTTTAAACATGTCCGACAAGTTACAAATGTACATAATGAAAATGTTGAGTCCTGACAAATAGCCTATGTTGATTGAAGTAAAGTTTTAGAAAAATGCAAAAAGTGACAGAAATAAACTAGAGCTCTATTGGCAAGATATGGGTGGTCTGTTTATGAAATATCCCATCTAAATTTGTTATGGGGCTTTCATTCATGCCAGAGATATCTCCAACACTGCTGGAAAGTGGACCAATGGTAATAATCTAGTAATACCAGTTGTTCAGCCACATATTGCTTAAATTTTACAAATGTTGCTGAACTCTACAATGTCACATGCTTACCACATTATAAAATTGATTTGAGTACATATAAGCAGTGTAATTGAGGCTTGCTCATACTTCATATATCTTCTAAGTAATGGATAGGAGATAATAACACAGGCAAGATAATTTGAAATTTGAATATGTCTGCCCATTTGCTCAGTTAGTGGGGAATGAGTTAAGCAAATCAAAGATCTGGAGCTTGAGCCTCATCATTGGCTTCATCTTGACCTCACCAGTTTACTTCCTGTACAAAAACTTCTCAGTTGGCTCCTGTTACAGATGACTTCCACATGACCTTTTGTTTAACCTCCTCATTCACCCTTCACCTTTTAAAACATGTTACAAAATGTTAAGATTTTACTGCAGTTCTCAATGTCCCTGATGTCTTACTATTCACCTGTCATGTCTATATATAACTCTCAGTTCTAAGAGGAGTTACTATTACTCAAGTGATAGATAGACTTTGGCACTTGCCATCTTCATACTGGCTTAGAAATTCAAAAGTTATTGAGGATAATTTAGAATTTATTAAACTAGTAAATTAAAAGCTTTTAATTGGCAAACAAATCTTTGAACCTACTTTAGGGTTATTGGAATGACATGTGGTATTTATTATTTTCATGTTTGTTTAGAGATGGTAATATAAGCTTCAATATTCTAACCACTTGATTTGCTAATTACTTTGGTCACTTATTTATTTTTAATTAAAAAAAGCTTAAATGCTTTTCACTGTGTGCCCACAGTTTACAATTATTGTATTTGCATATCAGACACTTTTGAAGTAGGTGTTTTGACTTGATTATTTCACAGATGTGTTCAATCTGTGGTCAATAACTGGAAAGAAAATTTGCAACAGATTTCCTGCCTACCTGCGCCATTGAAAGATAAATGCATTTACCTAATGTGCAAAAGAGGTTGGATTGGTGATGAAAATATTTCAAGTGTAAGTATAGATATTTATTTGCAGAGTTTTTTTTCTTACGTATTTTATAGTTTTATATAGTAGATAGGGAGAAATATTTCAAAATTTCAAAGTCATCTTACTATGAATTTTGAAGAACCAACTTAAAAAATAGAAAAAATTATATAATAATGTATAAAAAAACATATTCTGAATCTTTTTTCATGGGATGGCTTATATCTGTATTGCAGCTTGTTCATGACAAAGTGAGGGTTTTAGACCTGTCTGATTGTGAGATTTCAGACACAGGATTAGCTGCTGTATGTAGGTGTGCACAACTTAGAAAGATTGACCTAAATGCAAGCAAGCAGTCAAGAACAAATATTTCTTCTATAGGTGAGTGCATATTAAAGGATGTAAGTTGTGAGTTTTTACGCTTTCAATGGATGTTGGTAGTATAGAGTGATATTTTCCCTGTTAGTCATATTTGATAGTGTATAGTTCTGCTATAGGCAGAGGGGAAACATGCATTGAAAAGTTAATTGTTAGATTGCAAATTAGCATATCTCATCATATACTGTATGTTCAACGAACATTTCACTTAACAAAACGATACACTACTTTCCCCTCTGAGAAGTCTTGACCTTGGACTTGGCCTGGGAACACAATGGATAAGTCAAATCCAGTGCGGCATTTGTCATTATCCCACCACTGCCACCATGTGTAACATGTTTTCACCAAAGACACAACAAGTACCATCAGAGAAAAGCATGCTCAACCCTGAATGGGTTGATTGTTCTTATATACATAGCTCTATGCCTCCATAAGAGGAAATGGTAATGCTAAGTGGCATATCATACCATATACTGTAGATTAAATGAATGTTTCACTTCTGCCCATAGTGGACCATTACACTACTTTCTCTTCTGAGAAGTCTCAACCCGAGACTTGGCCTTGGAACACCATGGGTAAGGCAAATCCAGTGCGACATTTGTCATTATCCTACCGCTGCCACCGTTTGTAACATGTTTTCACCAAAGACACAACAAATCCATTCAGAGAAAAGCATGCTCAACCCTAAATGGGTTTATTGTTCTTATATACATTGCTCTATACCTCCATACGAGGAAATGGTAATGCTAATTTGTATATCTCACCATATACTGTACATTTAAATATATTTCACTTCCGCCCATAGTGGACAGTAACACTAGGTTTAAGAAGCATTTAAGACTTAGGGGGTTTTCCAACAAACAAAATGTGTCATAGCAGCGTCTGAAGCAGTCAGTGATACTTTAAAATTATCAAATGATAGATAATTTTCATAGAATATATATGACTTGTAAATGTCAGTATGTTAAATTACTCTCCACCTTACAAATTACCTGGGAAAAGCTTTCTACCAGTCTTATTACAGAATATCAAATTTATGTTAAATCAAAATATTGATACAAAAATTTATACTGTTGAGTTGTACCTTCATATTGGAATCTTAATACTGTTGTAATTGTCAGGTGATGTTTCAGTTTTCATCACCAGGTTTGCTAATAGGCAATAAGTGCATTTTCACATGATGAGTGGTAGTATCATTTGATAGCACTGTCTGTTTTTTTTCTGCCATGGGTACATCAAGTTTTGATATCTTTGGAAAAATGGTTTCCAAGAAATATTTACTTGGAATTACTACTTTTTATGACATGTGTTTTTAGCTCACTTGAGCCAGAGGCTCATGGTGGATTATTATCAGCGGCCTTTGTCTGTTGTCCATCCATCGTCCATCTGTATGTCAGTCAACATTTGCTACAAAATACATCTGCTCTTAAATAGCTTGGCCAATTTTAATAAAACTTTACCAAAAAGTTCCTTTGGTGATCTTCTTTCAAATTTGTTCAAAGAATTGGATTTCATGCAAAACTCTGATTGCCATGGCAACTTTTAAGAACTTTAAAAATTTGTCTCTTCAAAAACTATTCGCCAGATTTGAAAAGTGATTTGGTATAAATGTTCCTTAGGTGACCCTCTACAGAGATTGTTCAATTTATTTTGATCAGTAAAAAAACATGGCTGCCAGGGGGCAGAGTCAGTTTTCTTTGTATGTAATAGTGAAAACTTAAAAAATCTTCTTCTCTAAAACAAGTGGCCTGATTTGAAAATAATTTGGCATGAATGTTCCGTAGGTGACCCTGTGTAAAGATTGTTTAAACTATTTTGATCAGTTTGAAAACATGGCCTCCAGGGGCAGAGCCAGTTTTCCTTATATGTATAAAGTGAAAACTTAGAAGATCTTGTCCAAAATTTGTGGCCAGATTTTAAAATAATTTAGCATATATGTTCTTTGGGTGACCCTCTAAAAAGGATTGTTAAAATCTTTTGGATCATTTAAAAAACATGGCCTCCAGAGGATGGAGTCAGTTTTCCTTACATGTATATAGTGAAATCTTAAATATTCTTCTTCTCTAAAACTAGTGGCCAGATTTGAAAATAATTTGACATAAGTTTTCATGGGTGATATCATAAAAATAATCCTCTGAAATCATAAATGATAGAGCTAAGATATTAGCACATATTTATTTTTTTATTTGGAAACTTTTCCCTGTTTTTTATTGATGGAAAATGGCTGCCATCTTCAGGTGAGCACCTTCAGGGCCACGATGGTCCTCTTGTTTGAGTTAACTGGAAAGAAAGGTTTTAGTATTTGTAACAGTACAATTGAGTTACAGCTTTTATCATTATTTGCTGAGTGTCAAACAGCTTGAATCCAGATGAGACGCCATGTCACTGTTTGACTTAAAACTCGGGGTAAGGCAATGAAGGGGTTAATTTAAATTATAATTTTTTATCAGTAGCATTTTTAACAGTAAAATGAAAATTACACTTTTATCTCACCAGCACCTTTTTACTGTAAACTCAAAATTTCATACAATTAATTGGAAATACAAGAAACAACTAGAATTATAACTTACAACCTTTCACTATCATATTATCATTAGTAGTTTTACAGTCTTACTGATACCACAGTTCTTCTACATATAGATGCCCCATTCTTCATTGCACTCTTGTTAATTACAGTAAATTAATGATTTTGTTTTCTTTAAAAATGATTTTCAGCTATTGAGAACATTACAAGATCCTGCAGACAGCTTCAGACAGTATATCTACGCAGATGTTTAAACCTCCAAGACGCAGCCATAATAACTCTCTCTCGGTCATGTCCGCAGTTACGCTTACTTAATATTGGTGGATGCAAGCAGATAACAGATGCTTCTTTACAGGCCCTTGGAGAAAACTGCAAGTTTCTCAAAAGTGTCAACGTTTCAAACTCTCAGGTATTGTAGTACACATAGATACAGCTATGATACAGCTACATAAAAGATATCTTTGATGAACAGAACTTTACTCACCTTAATAAAATTTCCCGAAATTATGGAATTGTCCTTATATTATAAATTCCTGTAATTCTAGCAGAAATTCTTTAAATCTTTCTTAATGAATGGTTTGGCTAAATAGGTATCATGATTATCTAGAATGCGAATCTGAATTTTTAAGGAATACGAGGGGTGTTCAGTAGGTAATGTCAATGCACGACTTTCTCGCTTCAGACAGGATAATCCAATAATTCGTCTTACGGATTGTACAGAGCTATTCAACACGGACATATCGACACCAAACACTATTATGTAAATATAAATACATAACTTATTACAAAGTTTTGAAAGTGGATATTCATAGGCTACTTAGTATAAACATGGCTACAATACATGCTTCTGCTGTCCAAGAAATCAGGGTGTATATAAAGGTTAGCTTTATTCTTTGATATAAAGCAAATGACATTTATTATGATATTCCTGCATGTTTATGGAACAAATACCATATCAAATAGAATTGTTTTCCTTGTGGTTTCGAATATCAGCTCTGGACAAGATTATGTTAAAGGTGCCCCTACTTATGGTAGTCATGAAAGCATTTCAAACAAGAATGCTGTAAAAACAAATGTAGAAATCACATCCAGTGATGGGCACTTTACTGTTTGGAGTTAGCACGGATTGTTGGGCCTTCTGTAAGAAAAGTTCATTTTATTCAAAGAAAACAGCTGCAAATGAGGTAAATTTCATCATGCTGGATTCCCAGTTTACTCAAAGAGGATCAGAAGCATAATTGTGTTGCTAAGCAACCTTTTAAAATATTTCAAAGACTTTGACATATGCAAGTTTTCTAATATGGTGACAGGATATGAAACATGGGTAAATCATTTTGATATGGGACAAAAAGTTTCAAATAACATTTTGTGCAACAAAACAGATAAAGAGATATTCAGTTGCCAAAAGGACCATCAGCCCCTGTTCTTTATGCCATTTTTACACATTCAATGGCCCAGTGCTGCAGGTTCCCATGTCTCGAGGGAATGGAGTTACTGTTAAATTCTATAGAGACAAGGTTTTGCCTGAACTCAAATCATGCTTATAGGAATAATGACAGAGGTCTTGTTTTGTTTTTGTACACTAACTTTAGAACATTTTTCTTCTTCATGACAATGCGCCATCTCACCAGGTATCACCTGTGATGTCATATCTGCAGAAGGGAAAAGGTTAATGTAGACCAACATATAGTATGAATATAGTTCTACATGCTCCATATTTATCAGATTTGGCCCCATTTGACTTTTTCTTATATCCCGGGTTGAAGCAAATGCTTGCTGGAAGAAAATATAAGTCCAAGCAATTTCTCGGATCTTGAAATTGCCAGTGCCTCAAGAGTATACCTCTAGAACTGTACAAGAATTTCCATAATATGTGACAGAAACGTTTGAAACTTTGTATAAAGTATAAAGGGTAATGTTTTGAAGGAATGAAATAAGAAAATATTAAAAACTTACCTTTCTTTGGTTTTACAGAATGATTGACAGTACATAATGAACATCCCTTGTATTTAGATTTGACAATTTAGTGGTATCACCATTTGCCCTTTAACCTGGGAGTCGCCTGTTTGATCCCAATTAATTCACAGCCTCTGTTACCCTACATTGTTTCAAGTCAGCAAGTTGCCAGCTACTTATGTAGTTATTTTATTCAGTATGCATTCCAGTGGCACATTCTTGATAAAACCTCAAATGTCTGAAAGGAAATGGAAACATTTTATTAATAGATTATTGATCTTAATCTTTCCTTTAAACATATTCATGGTACTAATTTTCAGTGTAAGAAAAGAAGGAGATTAATTTTGGCAAGAAGTTTTTATACGCCCATCTGAAAGATGGTCGTATTATGTGAAACCCTGCGGCGGGCGGCTCAAAATGGATTCCGGACGCTATCTTCAGTTCTCCTTGACCTAGGTTAACTAAACTTCACATTTAGCTTCATTAACATACAGGGAAGAAGCCTAGTGATTTTGGGTCCTGTTCGATTAATTTTACTGGAGTTATGCCCCTTTATAGACATAGATTATTGAAAAATGGGGGTTTCTGGATGATAACTTAAGTACTGCTTGACCTAGGTAAACCACACTTCAGAATTAGCTTTATTAGCATATTGGGAAAAAGCCTATTGATTTTGGGTCCGGTTCAATAATTTTTCCTGGAGTTAAGCCCCTTTATGGACTTAGATTATTGAAAAATGGGGGTTTCCGGATGATAACTTTAGTCAACCAAGGTCAACCAAACTTCACAATTAGCTTTATTAGCAAACAAGGAAGAACCCTATTGATATTGGGTCTGGTTTGATATTTTTTATGGAGTTATGCCCCTTTTTTTACTTGGATTATTGAATAAATTGACGCTATCTTAAGTGGTTGTTGACGCATGCCAACCAAATTTCATGATTGGCTTTTTTATCATACAGGATTTTGGGTCCAGTTCCATTATTTTTTCTGCAATGCCCCTTTATGGACTTAGATTATCTGAATAAATGTAGTATCAAATGATAACTTAGTTGTCAAGTTTCCAGTGATTGGCATATTTTGTGTGACCATGGCACTCTTAATTTTGACAAAAACTGAACATTACTTATCTTAAAGGAATGTGTAAATGATATTCATTATTGAAAGAAACACTTAAACTGAGGGAGATAGATTTCTCTTGAAAAATGGAGATCTATGAATCAATTTGTTCTAAATATTAAGATGTGCTGTGATGCATGCTCATGAATGCAGAAAATGTTTGAACTTTTCCTTTCCAGATTACAGACAATGGTGTTTTAAGCCTTGTTTCTGGTCAGTGTGCAAAAACTTTGACAGTAAGTAAATTTGACACTTCTTTAAGCTCGTTACAAGGAAAATGCTAGCTATCCTACTCACCTCGGCCTACGCGTCACACCTTGGTGAAGTTTTTTGTATCGGTTCATTTTCTTTCACAACCATAAGAGATATTGCTTTGAAACTTACAATACTTATTCACCACCATTACCTCTAACAACAGACGAGAGTACATAACTCTGTCATAGCTTATGTGAGATTTATGACCCTTTTCAACAAAGAATTTTGATTAAGTTTTTTGAACCAGTTCACTTTTTATCACAACCATATGAGAAATTGCTTTTAAACTTACAATTACTGTTCACCATCATTACCTCCAACAACAGACAAGAGGACAAAACTCTGTCAAGTT
>JAULCC010294916.1:1990-12096 GCA_032358795.1 Nuttallia obscurata | reverse complement strand
CTTATGTCCTGTCGATTTGTCAATCCATTTTGCTGTTTTTGTCAATTGATTCTTCTATTGGTCTATCAATTAATCTGTCTTTCTGTTAGTTAGTCTGCCAGTTCATTCTTCTTTCAGTCAGCCTTTTTATCAATCCATCCTATAAATCTGTCAATCCAACCTGTCAAACCATCCGTCTGTGAATATGTCAATGCACCAGTCACCTGACTGTCAGTCTGTTAATCCATTCTTCTTTCAGTGTGTCAATCCATCCTGTCAATTTGTCAATCCATCTATTTGTCAGTCTGTCAAGTGATCCTTCTGTCAGTCCAGCAGTCTGTCATCAGAAAAACTTCCCTCTAACATTTCATACTTATATATGTCATAATTTCTTATATAAGTGCACAGCAGTGTAGTGGATATGGTTTCTGCCTTTTGCCCAAGAGGTTGTTGGTCCAAGAACTTACCTTCAATACACAATGAGTTCTGCTACAACCCAGGAAACAGATTCAAAAGTGTTTCTGTGAGTCATGACCCTCAACATAATCAAGCTAAATTAGATAAGCTTAATCCTGTCCCTGCTGTATGCCAAATATATAAAGAATATCTAACCATTGTAAAACAATCAAAATAAAAAAAGTGCAAATTCCTCAGTATGTATACTCCTTACTGCAATAAAGTCTATAAAACAATTAAAAAAGTTTTAAAAAAATTTAACTAATATACCCATTTTGACACTTTCTTCAGATAACTCAAGACCAGTGACACAAGTGTCCCCTTGTTAAACTTCAGTTTTCGTTATATGTGAACACTTATAATGTTCCCCTTTAAATATCAGTTTGAAGATTTCAATATTTGATTTTCTCTTGTTCTTAATACAAAACTTAACTACCATAGCCTTTTTACAAACAATTGAAACTTTATAACATAGACACAGTCATGCCACTATGATCAATTCTTCTTTAAAACAAAAATGGAGATAAGGTACTATATAAAATGTGCTGGTAAAGTTTAAAAGAACAGGAAATGTACTGTATTCAAAGCAATTTCTAATGTTAATCATTAACAAATTACGATAAGAAATGTTCATCATTAAAACCAACACTAAAAGCATAAGTTATCAACAGCAAATGTATACATTTAGTAAAAGTAACAGCATTATGAAATTCATTAAAAGCAACAGCAAACTTTCTTCATTAAAAACAACAGTAACATAAGATCTTGGTTCAACACTTGGTCATTATATATATAAAAAACAGAAATCGGGGGACATAACCTTTGCAAATGCACATAATTTATGTTGTTTTGTCTTTTCAGGAGAGAAACCGTACAAATGCCATCACCCTGGATGTGGAAAAGCATTTTCCCAGCTGTCCAACTTACAGTCGCATTCTCGAAGCCACATGACAGACAAACCATATCGTTGCAATTCCTGCTACAAGTGTTATGCTGACGAAGCTGGGTTGAGGGAGCACATACCTAAACACAGTGAAACGAAACACATTAAAACACAGATCTGTAAAATATGTGGAAAGGCGTACACACAAGAGACATATCTAGCGCGGCACATGTTGAAGCATACAAACGAAAATGCGAAACTGCCACAGAAGGCCCCGGTCAAACAGGAACCGTCTGACCATTCCAATCTAGATGTAGCCATGGATTTCACACGTATTTTAGATCGTGTTGACAGAGCTCAAGATAGTTCGACGCCATGCCCTTCACTGAAAAGCCCTGGCTCATCAGTGTCTTCAGCATTCATGCCATTATCGCAGTTCGGAACCACCAGCTCAAATTCAACTATGTATCCATATGGAACTGGCTTGAACACCGGCCTTACATCTGGTTTAGGGTCGAACAATTTAAATTCATCTTTATCACATATATCTGGATCATCATTGCCACATATATCGTCAATGTCGACACCTAGGTATCTACCCTATGATCCAATGGGTTTTAGAAAGTCAGCGGAGCCGGTCGATCGTCTGATGAACGATCGATTAGTAAATGATCGACTAGTGAATGATCGACTGGTCAACGATAGGTTAGTGAATGATCGCCTAGAACGAAATATTAATTTACCGATAACAACGAGACCCGAGAATATGCTGGCGAATAGTTTCCTGAGTCTTCAACATATTAAAAACTACGCATCTCAGCAGATGCCGCCATCATTCTCCCCATGCCCTAGCGGTGCTAGCCGACTCACGTAACTATTGATTGGTGAATAGGTAACAAAATAAAAATATGTTGTGATTGTTTTTAATTTTCATAATGTATAAAATTGTTTGTATTCCTGTTAAAAATCAGTATGTAGTGATAACAGTGATGTAGTTATACATCCTTGAAACTTTGACCTTTGACCATTGACTCTAATTAGCCAATAGCATTTCTGATGACAGACCATGTATTGAACTTGATACCTTTAGACAGATTGGTGGAAAGTAAATAAGAGAAAGAAATGTCTATACCTAAAAGTGAAAAAGTTGACTTTAAGCTGTAAGTGCCAATAAGGATTATATGTCAGAACTAAGTTTTCTCTAACCGTGTTACTGCCATAGAAGAGTTCAATGATATTGGTGACCAGTGTCCAACTCAAACTAACTAGAATGAACTGTACAATATGCCTATCAAGAACACAGAAGGTCAATTAATGAATTGTTTTTTAAGACATTGCTGGTTTTGAAAATAAACAGAAAAATTTAAAATTTGATAGAGCCCAAACCAGATAGTCAATATAGGAAATATTATTTAAGATGTTGATAATAAATTTTAGAACTTGAGTGGCAGGAAACAACATTTTTGGAACCAAATGGTTGAAGAGATTGTAAGGACATTTGTAGTAATTGTTTTTGCCTTAAATGGTGACCGTCGGGATATTAAATGTGTAGAGGATACAAATTTCTCTTTTTTGTTTTACGTTCTGTTTTAATTTGAGGACCGATATTCAATTAACATCTTGTGCTTCAATGTTTTATTTACTTCCAAGGCAAAATATAAAATATTTACATTACTCTTTTTCTTTCTTTTTACGTAGATGGAAAACATTGCTAAAAAATGATTAAAGTTTTTTTTTAAGACCACACTTTTTGGATTTGATATGTTTTAAGAAAAAAGTTATCAACAAATCACTTTGCCAACATATAGAAGATGAAAATACTTTTTTTTCTTTTCATAAATTATTATTCTAATACATTGTCCTGGTACATAGCTCACTTACTATCGTATAAAAAACATAAATTTAACTTTGCCTCTGCTAAATGATGATCACAAAATTAGTCAATGTATGAAAGGTCAACAGTCATGTGACTCAAGTAAATGTTTTATGGTTGAACTGAAATAGGGGATAACCAATTCACCAATTTTATTGAGGACATTTGATAGTTATACTTTCTGAGTGTCATTTTGTTTTAAACCAGTTTTAATGAGAATTTCTTCTGTGTATCCAAAGGGGAGATAACATATTTTGGAAGACATGGTGTTACATTATTCAGTTTTCGTTTTTTTGTCAAATGACTGATCAAATTTCCAGGAATTTAGTTGGATCAATTAATTTGTAGTGCAGTAACTGGTAAAAATATAAAGATCTTCTAAAGATAATTAAACAGTTTAGCTTTCAAACTACTTTACAGTCTATAAATGGAATAAAAACGGTAGACCAGATCTCCTCTGAAAATCTCAGTTTCTGCAGTTTATTAAATTTTGTTACTTTAGCATTTCTTGTTAAGAAATATGAACAATATAACTTTTTGATGATAACCGGTAAAAAGGGAAATAAAAAATAGAATTGAAATCTTATCTTAGCTGTCTACTGCACTAATGTTATTTTGTCTTTTTTAAATGCAGTGTTTCCTGTTCAAATTTCAGTCGGTAAACAATTAGATTTTAAAATATTTCCGCAAAAGCCCATCCCAAGTGAAAGAAAATATAAGTTTTAAAATAATCACCATTAACTTAAGATAATCATGAAAAAGAGTTGAAAAAATCAACATCCTTTTTTCTGTATTTCGAATTCAAAGATTTAAAATGTCAGCCAGCATATCAGTAACATCTGTGAAAGTAATACGCAAATCTTATTGTTACTTGAGAAACAAAATTTACTAAACTTCTTTGAGAGGAATAGGTTTAGATATTTCAATTTTGGGAAGGGCTGTAAACAACTTTGGTAACATCTGTTATGCAACAGTGCCTACAAATCGACCTATAAAACGAAAAAATGTTGAAATCGGAGTCAGATGTTTTATTAGCAATTTTTATATTTTATTTCAAAAGACATTCAAGTCATTGATTCTCTATTGGAACAGTAGCATACACCATGCAACAATGGTATTCAGTGGTAAATTCAGTGCTAGATACAAAGAAAAACTACAAAATTATCACTGGCTCTAGTTTCGGGATAAAAATGCCCCCATTTGATCTGTCTCTATTTTGCGATTAATCTTATTTTAATTTCTTGATTAAATCTTATTCAGCAAATTAGCAGGATTAAGATATTCAGCTGTAATTTGCACTGTTTACTCGCTCTGTAATGAAGATGAAAAACCTAGATGATAGATCAACAACAGATGAGTCTTGAGTTTATCAATTTCTTACAGATCTGATCACTGCCAAAAAGATTAATAAACAGACTTAACAGAAATAAAATAAGATATTGTAAGAATTTATGGCGGTACAATCTACAATGGCTTCATATCACAGTAAGGAGCTAGAAATAGAGAAAATGAAATGTGATAGTGGGGGATTTTTGTGCTTAAAAGCTTAAAAACTTAAATAAACAACCAGGATGTTGTTCAAAGGACATTTCTAATGTTCCATGTAGGAACAGTTGTTCTAAGGGAGGTAACTTTTGACTTAAATGCTGAAACAAAGGACGAGTGTGTATGTAAAGGGAGATAAGTAAAATTTAATGATCCTGTAAAGAAACATATTTCAAACAAGGTCGTGCTTGTTTAAATGGGAAAACTTTGAAGTAAATATTAGTTAAATTAACATAGACATCTCTATATTTTATTGTACAAAGGAGAAAATTAATATTTTTTGTTGTGAAATGGGAGAACTGGATAATATTTTTGTTGTTCATGAGAGATAACTCCATGTTTTTTTGTTCTATGAAATATCTATTTCTGAATGTTACATGCACTGTTCTAGTTCAAAGGTAAAGTTTTGTTTTACTGGAATAGTGCTTTGCATTGAAAGTGCTAAGAGCAAGAGAAATTGTTAGTATCTGCTGTCTTTGAGGTGTTTAATATTGCGATACTCACTTTGAATGGCATATATATATAGACTGTATAACTTTCATATTTTCCACCACTGTAGCACATTATCTCATCTGTTTGTACATTTTCTCACTTTCATATCAGTTCAAAGGTGGCTAAAAAAATGTTTGATTATTGATTCTGTAAATGTTATATTTGATTGTATTTTTCAATGATTACTTCAGTTGAAGGAAGAGCATTGTTTGGATTGTGTATTTCACTATTTTTAATTACTTTTGTTTGAAACTTTTTAAAGTTTTTTTAAAAAAACTTTCGCTTGAAGAAAAGTTAAACAACAGCACACACATTTTAATGTTTGTTACTTCTGAGGCTCATATAAAGAGGTTTATATATACTGTGTGTTAATAAAAGTGTTGTGACATTTAATTGTTTAAAGCATTCAGCTAAGAATTTTGAGAGCGCAGTCTGTTTAAGCAATGTGTATTTGTATGCATGAGATAAATGATGATCATCTTACAAAGTACAATGCCCAGTTTCTTGATAAATTCTTGAATGAATGTTTTTGTCGAAGTCATGTACACACATATTGGAGCCTCTTGTGAAACTGATAATTTTTATGTTGTTATTTGTTTGTATAGGTAGAGTTCAGGTTTTGAGATCTATTATTAAGTATATAGTTATTATTCATGTGTATGATAAATGTGAGAGACAGCATTTACGATTAAAATGCATGCCTCGACCCACTGACTTACATAAGAGGTGGCTAAATTACATTATTATTACCCTATTGTAGTGTATCTCGTTTTCTTGTTGTAGTTCTTACAGTGTTTTTTTTCTGTGTGGATAATTAAAGCTACGGCCAGCTACAAAGGCTGTGGACAAACTCTGTTATTGTATATATATATATTATATTTTGTAAGATATGGTCAAGCCTTTAGCTGGAATTGATCTGAACTTCCCAGACAGTATGATGATACAAATTGTTAAACTACCCAAATAAAAAAAATGAGGCAAATTCTGTAGCAATATAATTTTAAAACTTATTAAATTCTGAATCCGTACAACAGTACCTTTTTCCTCATTCTACAAATTGAACTTGCAAATCCTTGTAATGAATTGATATTCATGAATATGTATGAACTCGGCTCAGCCAGTCTAAAAGCATTACTTCAAAATTAATATCCATGAAATGTGTATGAATAAGACACCGGTCTGCCAGTAGACTATCAAAGTTGAACCATCAATCTATAGTAAGATTCTCAAATTTGTAGAATAGGGAATACAAAATTTAGATGTTGTGGGGATCAGATCCTTATTCCAGCTGGAAGCTTCACTACCATTGTTTCCATGTGTGTAAAGTTGTAACAATACCCATTGCTCGAAAAATCAGTCTATTGTAAAATAGTTATTTGACTTTATGATGTTTTATTTTTTACTGTATTTACAAATCAATATGTGCTTAAAAGTTCTGTTCCTAGTAAATCTTAACAATTCAGGTCAACAGATAAAAACTGAGTGTAAATTTTCTTGCAAAATTTCTTTTGCAATATCACTGACTTTGGGTTGGCAAAATTGAATAGTATTTAGAAGAGGTGTTTAAAATCTTTTGGAATCTTTTTCAACTGAGGTGTAATTTTATACCATCATCATGGTTTTACAAACTTATATTTAGAGAATAAGTTTTAAATCTTGTTATGTTTAAAAATAAAACTTCTTTATTGAGTTACTTTAAACTGCTTCATATAAATGTCCTGTTTGCTGCTTTATTTCTTCAGTAGATTTAAGATGAGTTTCTTGCAAGAAATTGTCAGATTTTAATTCACAGTATTACTCAATGTACAACCTTACATGAATTTTTGCTATTTTTCTTATCAAAATATCTAATTTGTATTATCTGAATTTTTAACCTGGATATTGTTTTGCTGAAATATTTAGGAAATTAGACATTTCAGTAAATTAACAAAGTAAGTCAAATAAACTGGTAAATTGCTGGTGGACCTAGTGAACTTTGAGTGACCTTAGATGTAACTTTTACATGCAGTAAATTATTGCAAATAATTAACAATCAGCCATGAGAACTTTCATCTCATCATTGTGCATGATTCAAGGTTAAATACCACTATTGCAGATTGCTATCTTGCATCTGATCCAAGAAAATATACCACCATTTCAGATTGATATCTTGAAACTGATTGAAGGTTAAATACCACTATTGCAGATTGCTATCTTGCATCTGATTCAAGGATAGACCATGACAGTTTGTTATCTTGCATCTGATTCAAGGTTAGATATCACCATTGCAGTATGATATCTTGCGTCTGATTGAAGGTTACATATCACAATAGCAGTTTGATATCTTGCACTTGATTGAAGGTTAGATACCACCATTGCAGTTTGCTATTTCGCATCTGATTAAAGGTATCCCAAACAGTTACTGTATGCCAGAACTTTTTTTTAATTGCAGCAGTTTCATTTTTTTTTTTTGTGGCTTGCTATTTCTTAGTTGCTTCATTGTTTTAGAGGGACAACTCAAACAAGAAGTGGTTGATATGCTTTAAATGGAGAAACAAATCAATTTGAGTGTTAGATGAACCTGCTTTAAAAGCATATTGACTGATGAAGCTCACTGAATTATTGTGAATCAAACATATTTACATGAAGATTGGCTGAACCTGATGGGTTTGTTTTGTTTTTTTTTCAGATATTTTTCAAATGGGTATTGTGTATTGGTTTATTTTTGTATACAAGCATTATCTTCTGACCTTAGGGCATACCTGTTGACCATTCTTGTGCCGTTGCTGTAGGTTGATTGAAAACTGTTCATGTGTAAAGTGTATTTTACTTTTTCCATGTAAGTATCATGACCTTGGCTCAATTTATTTCTAAATGAACTACAACCTGACATCATTCAACTTTTGCCAAGGTTTAAGGTATCCATGGATTTGTTTGGCTGGAATAATCTGTCATGATTTCAAATCCAACTAATGGGATCTGTAAATTTCTGATATCGTTTAAATGACACTAATTGGAAAATACAATGTCCATTGCTGGAGAAAAGGAGTTTTTTTGTGGTGCTCTTTAAACTTGTATATGCCATTGTTAAAATTTCCAAGACATAGATAGGGAATAGACATCTCAATAGTTCTGTCAAAACAAAACAATGTTTTGCCATGGTGCCATAAGATAGAGAATCATTCATCTTTAATTTGATAATAATCTACTCTGCTCCTTTTTAATGGTGCATGTCTGTTGTTGAAACCTAGCAGCAATGTCACAGCAGCAGACAGAGCTATTTGCTCAAATACCATATTTGACCTATTTACCACACCCGCCTTCTTCTTCTAGAGATACATTCCACCCAATATTTGTCCTAATTGTGGAAAAACTTCTTTTTCTTTTCATTTCAACATATAGATTTTTAACCTACTTCTCAAAATTTTCTGACAACAAAATGGCAATATTGAGTAATCTGTTGCCTAATGTACTGACCAGTATGTGCAAGTGGGTGGGGTGCTTATATTATTCTGAAAATTTTTTCCCAGACATTGAATGTGTGGTGAATGGGTCAATTACGGTGTGTAGATTTTAACATTATTGACATGTAAAATATACCCCACAAAGTCAATCAAATTGATACAAACAAGGGAGGTAATGTCTGCTTCCTTTAGAGTTATTTCCCTTTAGTGTTTGTGCAATGCAGACATTCATTTTTTTGTTGTGTTATATGTCCTGGTACTATAGTGCTATATTGTAAAGGTTGTTGGATGATACAGAAAAAAACAAAATATGATAAGATGATAGTAGATTTATTTGTATTATAAAAGAGTTGTGATTTTTTTTTTGAGGGCTAGTTTAGGGGCTTTTTGAATCTCCCCATTTGTCCTCTTTATCATTTGGTTCTTTATTTTTCTATTTTGTAAGCTGACAAAAAAAGTGTTTCATGCTAAAAAGTGTAAACCCGTCATAGTAACTGAGCTTTGCCTAAGTAAATTGTATCTTTTCTGGTGGACTGCACATGTAGCTTGAAGATTATTACGTGGACTGCGTTTGTGTAACATCAGCAACAAGTTGTTTTCAGTATCACTTATTTTTATCACATATACATTTATCACATAGACATGTCTTTGATATTTTAGAAATTTTGATTACATTAAATGTCTTAAGCATTATATATCTTCTTAAAGTTTAAAATCACTAAGGGCCTTAGGTTTCATTCACATACAAATTTATTACCTATTTTTGGCTGAAATGAATCACATGATGTATGTTGACCAATAGTATACTTGCAGTAATTAGTCGGAGAAGAGTTCTGAACAGCACCATGTGGGCCTGCCAATGTAGCACATTCTGACCACTGATAAACCCTGGCACGATTGTAAGAGGCAAATAACAGGGTTTGAATGTGATTCTGGAGTTTCTGCATCTCTGATTCTCCAGCATGTATTAAATTGTTGGATCCATACCCCATATTTTTGTCTCGATGTAAATGAGGTGTGGATCCAACAAGTTTTTTCCTGAATGGCGCCATATAACCTATACTGTGTTGTGGTGCCTTAAAACCCAACCCAATCCAAACAATCGTTGCTGAACAACTCGGACACTGTAGCTGGATTCAAACCCATATATATACATAATGATGATAATATTATTACAATAACCCTGAGAGGAAAACGGTGATTGATTGAAGTTGTTTGAATTGTTCGTTATATTAAAACTGATATGTGAAGACATGGAATTAAGCATAATTCCGTGGCGAAGACGGTACAATTTAACTTAGACATAGCTCATAAAAACATAGTTTTGCCCCTATCTTCTCACTGCTACATTTACATTTGCTATAAATAACCATTCTATATATATGTTGCCCTAGGAATTCATAACACTTTATATCTCCATCTATGTTTGATGTAT